>VMBQ01000902.1:176328-285388 GCA_007657795.1 Dreissena rostriformis | reverse complement strand
TAAATGAGGCAGCTTATCTACCACACTCTGAAATAGACTGGCATGAAATGTAGACTGGTGTTTAACAGCTTATCTACCACACTCTGAAAGAAACAGGCTTGAAATGTAGACTAGTGTTCAACAGCTTGTCTACCACACTCTGAAACAGACGTGCGTGAAATGTAGACTAGTGTTTAACAGCTTGTCTACCACACTATGAAACAGACGGGCATGTAATGTAGACTAGTGATTAACAGCTTTTCTACCACACTCTGAAACAGACCCTTAGAAAATCTAATTAAATTTGAGACCTTTGCCAATGCAAGTTTTAAAGGCTTCATTTCCAACCCTACCATACTTATAAGCAGCAAACAGATTAAAACCTGAACAGACTGTGCATTACTCGCAGGCTGTTCTGGTTTTATGCTGATTGCATATAGCCTTTTCACTTTGCTTCTGAGAGGGAAAGGGTAAAGAGTTTTTGCTGTTATCAGTATTTCAGTCATGTCGTGGCGGTCAGATAACTAGATGATCTTTTCCTCCGTAAGCTGGTGTTAACCTGATCTACGTGCATATGCAAGTATCTAACGAAGCTGTCAGCATTTTTATCGAATTCAAAATAAGGGCTTGTTTTGACAATTTCAATCTCATTGCTGAATTATTCACCCACCAGTAATTGGTGAAAAAGATCATCACAATGTCACTGCAAGTAGGAATCAAGTTCACAATTGCCAGTTCCTTTAAGAAGATTTAAACTTATATAATGATAAAGTTATAAAGAAATTAAAATACATATACTTCAAGTATATATAATAAATATCCAGTCTTCAAGTATTCAACTGTAATGACAGCTCCCAATCGAGGGTTTACTGTGAAACTGTTGTATTTGCTAAACATTTTTTCATGAGAATATTATACGCTCCACCCTTGAAATACAGTTTAGTATGTAAAGCAAACTCAGAAAACAAAAAAAAAACATTATGAAAATGATACATGTTACATTACTTTCATTACATTACGTCATAAAATGCCCATAGGTTTATATTCATTTCCTCTTCAGAACTAAAAAAAAGCAACAAACAAAACCTGGATAACTAAATAGATTTGGTTCATTAGCAAAACATCAATCTCATTAAAGCTATGGAAACATGATGCACTTGGAGCTTAGGAAGAGGAATAAACAATAAATATTTCAATGCCAAACCATAGATCTCTCCTCTGGAACATCAAAGCAGCGTAGTTCACAAAGTGAGACATCTGCAGGTATTTAGGCAATCATTACCTCCTGCATAATTATCTTTAGTACCTCGCAAACCTGAGCAAAATTTCATAACTCCACAAAAAATACAATGTCTTCAGACAAAAACCATTATTAATAGTTTGTTATTTTGATCATGCTTTATGTTGTTTATAACTTGTTTGATAACTGCTCTGGATGCTAATCATTGGGTATAAAAGCTGTTTTGGCAATTTATGAAGTTTTATCAGGTATTGTATTCTGATTTCTTTTCTCCAGTTAATATAGCAGTGGTCTCCCTTAGATAATACTATCAAATAATGTGTAACGCGAGAAATTGTAAGTATTAACACATTTTCTTACAGCAGTAATCTGCGAATATAATATACAAATTTACTTTTATGAATATCAATATTGGCAAGAATTTCTTGATTTTCAAATTGGAACCAAATGACAAAATTTACAAATTTGAATCAAAATCAGCATTTATGGATTTGAATGGCAGATTTCAATAATTCTAAACCTCTAACAACCTTTTAAGCCATTTAAGAAAGGCAAAACTGTGGCTTTTAATGTGACACAGAATATTCAATGAAGTATCATACTAGATAGAATATTTAATAACATAGCATAATAGATAAAATATGCAATAACATATCATAATACAGAGAATATTCCATGGAATATCATAATACAGAGAATATTTCATGGAATATCATAATACAGAGAATATTCCATGGAATATCAAAATACAGAGAAATTGCAATGAAATATCATAATACAGAGAACATTCAATGAAGTACCATAAACGATAGAATATACAATGAAGTATCATAATAGATAGAATATACAATGAAGTATCATAATAGATAGAATATACAATGAAGTATCATAATAGATAGAATATACAATGAAGNAGCTGGAGTATTGCTCTCATATATTAGACTAGCTGGAGTATTGCTCTCATATATTAGACTAGCTGGAGTATTGCTCTCATATATTAGACTAGCTGGAGTATTGCTCTCATATATTAGACTAGCTGGAGTATTGCTCTCATATATTAGACTAGCTGGAGTATTGCTCTCATATATTAGACTAGCTGGAGTATTGCTCTCATATATTAGACTAGCTGGAGTATTGCTCTCATATATTAGACTAGCTGGAGTATTGCTCTCATATATTAGACTAGCTGGAGTATTGCTCTCATATATTAGACTAGCTGGAGTATTGCTCTCATATATTAGACTAGCTGGAGTATTGCTCTCATATATTAGACTAGCTGGAGTATTGCTCTCATATATTAGACTAGCTGGAGTATTGCTCTCATATATTAGACTAGCTGGAGTATTGCTCTCATATATTAGACTAGCTGGAGTATTGCTCTCATATATTAGACTAGCTGGAGTATTGCTCTCATATATTAGACTAGCTGGAGTATTGCTCTCATATATTAGACTAGCTGGAGTATTGCTCTCATATATTAGACTAGCTGGAGTATTGCTCTCATATATTAGACTAGCTGGAGTATTGCTCTCATATATTAGACTAGCTGGAGTATTGCTCTCATATATTAGACTAGCTGGAGTATTGCTCTCATATATTAGACTAGCTGGAGTATTGCTCTCATATATTAGACTAGCTGGAGTATTGCTCTCATATATTAGACTAGCTGGAGTATTGCTCTCATATATTAGACTAGCTGGAGTATTGCTCTCATATATTAGACTAGCTGGAGTATTGCTCTCATATATTAGACTAGCTGGAGTATTGCTCTCATATATTAGACTAGCTGGAGTATTGCTCTCATATATTAGACTAGCTGGAGTATTGCTCTCATATATTAGACTAGCTGGAGTATTGCTCTCATATATTAGACTAGCTGGAGTATTGCTCTCATATATTAGACTAGCTGGAGTATTGCTCTCATATATTAGACTAGCTGGAGTATTGCTCTCATATATTAGACTAGCTGGAGTATTGCTCTCATATATTAGACTAGCTGGAGTATTGCTCTCATATATTAGACTAGCTGGAGTATTGCTCTCATATATTAGACTAGCTGGAGTATTGCTCTCATATATTAGACTAGCTGGAGTATTGCTCTCATATATTAGACTAGCTGGAGTATTGCTCTCATATATTAGACTAGCTGGAGTATTGCTCTCATATATTAGACTAGCTGGAGTATTGCTCTCATATATTAGACTAGCTGGAGTATTGCTCTCATATATTAGACTAGCTGGAGTATTGCTCTCATATATTAGACTAGCTGGAGTATTGCTCTCATATATTAGACTAGCTGGAGTATTGCTCTCATATATTAGACTAGCTGGAGTATTGCTCTCATATATTAGACTAGCTGGAGTATTGCTCTCATATATTAGACTAGCTGGAGTATTGCTCTCATATATTAGACTAGCTGGAGTATTGCTCTCATATATTAGACTAGCTGGAGTATTGCTCTCATATATTAGACTAGCTGGAGTATTGCTCTCATATATTAGACTAGCTGGAGTATTGCTCTCATATATTAGACTAGCTGGAGTATTGCTCTCATATATTAGACTAGCTGGAGTATTGCTCTCATATATTAGACTAGCTGGAGTATTGCTCTCATATATTAGACTAGCTGGAGTATTGCTCTCATATATTAGACTAGCTGGAGTATTGCTCTCATATATTAGACTAGCTGGAGTATTGCTCTCATATATTAGACTAGCTGGAGTATTGCTCTCATATATTAGACTAGCTGGAGTATTGCTCTCATATATTAGACTAGCTGGAGTATTGCTCTCATATATTAGACTAGCTGGTATATTGCTCTCATATATTCTGGGATACATTTTCCTTAATTAGGTTTCACTCATCCAATTACATGTACTAGGCAGATAATTATGTTCTTGAAAGACACTGCTTTCATAACCTGCTCTTTAAATGTTCTCTCAGCTTATAACACAAGAGGAGAACATTACATATGAGCCTCGCTCTGAGAAAACTGAGCTTAACCCTTTGCATGCTGGGAAATTTGTGGTCTGCTAAAATGTCGTCTGCTGAATTTCTAAAATCATCCTTTTCTTCACTTTTTTTCAAAGACCACTATCAGAATAGCAAACAGTTTGGATCCTGATGAGACGTCACGTTGTGTGGCGTCTCATCTGGATCCAAACTGTTTGCTAAGGCCTTCAAAATCCGGTTCCAGTGCTCAAAGGGTTAAAGCATGTGGGTGAAGTGTTGTCCCAGATTAGCCTGTGCAGTCTGCACAACTAAGTCATAGTTATATGATAAATGGAATCACTGACCTGTATCCATTTCTATTTCTTACAGAGAAAGACTAGTTATTTGAAGCAGTCATGTTTTGATTGAAATTTTCAAATTAAACAAGATGTGTTTGTGAAACACTATGTCCCCTTTTGAGCGATTTTGACCCAAATATTTGACCTTGATGGATGACCTTGACCTTGCCTTGACCTTGAGTATAGACTGGGGGACATAAAAAGCTAAGATTTTTTGCAACCCTGGAAAAAGAATTGCGCAATTAGATACATAGTATAAACTTGAACATTGAATTCATTAAGATCTTTTTATTTCTTACTTGCCTGGCCTTTGCAAGAAGGTTAAACATTTAGTAACAGGAGAAAAGACCATCTTCTTTTAAAAACATTATGTAGAGGAATAAAGGTTGGATAAAGTTATGTTGGAGAAAACTTACAATAAAACATTGGGTATGTACGTTACAAACCTAGTTTAGGTCAACCTCTCACAAATATTGCTGAAAGTAAATAATCTTCTTACAAGACTCCTCTGTCAAATGATCAAGTACAAGCTTTCTTGTCAATCAAATATCTTTGTAAGATAATGGTTTGTGTTTTTGTATCAGCAGCCAGTCCCAATTATTCCAAACTCATGTGTGAAGCAGTATGATTATCTCTTTCAGTGCTGGAACCGAATTTTGAAGGCCTTTGCAAACAGTTTGGATCCAGATGAGACGCCACAGAACGTGGCGTCTCATCAGGATCCAAACTGTTTGCTATTTTGATAGTATTCTTTGAAAAAAATCGAAGAAATTGCTAATTTTAGAAATTCAGCAGACAACATTTTAGCAGACGACAAATATCCCAGCATGCAAAGAATTATTTCACTGCTTTATGTGCATCGTACAATAATAGTATGTTGTATCGTTTCATTCAAAACTAGAATTGGTAACTTGGGAAATCTGCTTGCATGTCTGTAAGCACATTGGTATAGGAAACTGTCGCCGCCCCAACTTAATATGCAATATTATCCCCACAAGATTGAAAGAGATGTCATGGTGAATTAATTGATTGCCACTTATAAACAGGATCTATAGGCAGGACAAACAATTCTTATTTCAAACCTCAGCATAGATATTGTCAAGATAAAAGTTTTGACAAGGTTAATTAAGATTGAGTAATAAATGTGGCCTCTAGAGTGGTATAAAGATTTGACCTGGTGACTTAGATTTTGGATATACATTAATACATTACTCAGATTCAAACTTGGCCTAGATATTGTCAAGATAAACATTCTGATCAAAGTTTCATTAAGAATTGCTAAAAAAATGTGACCTCTAAAGTGGTTCCAAGTTTAAAGTTGACACCAGAAAAGGCATAATTGATAACTCACGGCAACATAGGGTTATTACAATAGCTCACCATGAGCACTTCATGGTCAGGTGAGCAAAAAACGATTAGATTAAAAATAAATTTATATTTAAGTAAATGCAAAATGTGAGTATATGTTGACCCTTTAAATTGTAGAAACTACAGATGCAACAATGCTTTTAAAGGATTTGACATTGTGAAAATGTTTTTCATAAACGGGACCAATCCTTAATATTAGCTACGTGTGACCCAGATTTGAACTCCGCCTAGCTATTGTCAAGATAAACATTCAACTCAAGTTTCATCAAAATTGGATACAAAATGACGCCAGGCCGATGGTCTGACCACAATAGCTCACTATGAGCACCAAACCATGAGCACTTTGTGCGATGTGCTAAAATCTGTCTGGCTCAGACAAACTGCACATTTTTGTCTACTGGAAAGAAAAAATGTTGGGAAAAAGTCATAGATGTGTGTTTTCCAGAAGTGTGATAGAGTCATTAACCAAATACTTTGGCTTGACTTGCAAGTGAAGCAGCATTAATTGCAAGAAAAACAGTCATGTTCAATTCTTGGCACACATAATGTGTCTACCTGATCAAAACGCTTTATTTAAAATTCTAGTATCAGCTATTCTGTATTTCTCGTTTTTTTCCAAGTACAAATGAACTAAACTAATTGGATCCAAGCTATAGGAGACTCATAAGGAAAGTACAGATCAGCAGTTATTGATTTACAATGATGACCAATGGCAAACAACATGAGAGCATAAATTCAATGAGACTTCGTTTAAAAGTTCACACTTCTGTTGCTAATTGGAACATTACAGATAACGTGATAATAAGTCTTCATTAAGAAAAAGTTTTCTGGATCAGCTCTTTTGAAAGCCATGACACAATAAACGCCATATGGACAAATATAAACTAAATTTCGCAAAATCACTCAGTGTACAAACACTCTCCTAATGAGATTATATCATAAATACTGCAGCGATTAAAAACCTAAATTTTCAGACGGTTTATAGAAATTTTAATTTAAAATTACTTATATCCCACAGCTATAATGTATTATTTCAAGTTTTTAGGGGTAAATTCTTCAGAGCCAATGTCAATTTTCTTCACAGCCAATTAGTTTAAGTAAACATCAACAAAGGCATATGGGGAAAAACATGGGCACATATATATACCAAATAAATCTGAACAACAATTGGATGCAATTCTGCCTATAATTGATACATTCTGAGAGATGAATGAGGGAAAAATGTCACCAGGGCAAGCATAGCATTTTTCCCATCGCTGGCATACCAGACTTGACCTAGAAAGACTTCGACAATTTGATACAGCGAATGATGAATTTCCGACCAGATCATTTTCTGGACCACTGAATGAGAAAAGACAAGTTGCATGTAAGAAATCGTGAGGGAATTTATTATAAATAAATCATTTTTTGCATCAATTTTCTGAGCATATATAATAGCTATATAAGTCTCCTGTCTGAGATTAAATATATACTGTTTTTAAAGAACATAGAACAATCAAATTACATGAGTATCTTAGCAATGAACACGAAAATATAAAGTGACGTATATATTCTGCATCATAAAAACAAGTGGAATTATTATATCAGACGAATTTGTCCTATTTATATAGTATATAGTTTATCTAAATAGGCCACAACATGATAGAATGCTTAAAATTATCATGAGCATTGCATGCCAAAGGTCTATCAACCTAGTTTTATTCAGAGCACATTGTTGCATGCCAAAGGTATATATCCTTAATTTTAGTCTGAGCCAATTACTTAATCAGGATTTACATGTAAGAGACTTCTCCCGCTAATAGCATTTTAACATGGAACATTAAAGCCGATTGTTGTATTTTAAACCTGTTGATTTCCATAAAAAATGAGAATTCTTGGGAGTTTTTTTGGCTTACATGAAACCCTGCAAAACTTCAATGTTTTCAAGCCATTATCATGTGTACCTCAAGAACAGCATTGTTCTTCATGTTCTTTCCCATCATTGCATATACTTAAAAGAAAAAGAAAAAAAAAATGCTTTTGTGCATAGGTTCCCAATGTCTTGCTGTGAAGTATTGAAAAACAAAACTGTTTTCCACTAAAATCTGAACAAATAATGGGCAGAAAAACGTTGATTATGCTACACCTTAATCAGTAGGTAGTGACACTTTGAGGACTTGTTAGATCCACCAACAAAGGTCAACATGGCATTAAATGACACTAATTGGTTGGCCATGACAGAAAATTGCTGTCAAAGAGTCATTTGTAAGTGGGAAATAGCAGTCTCATTACTGGGGGAAAATGTCTACAAACCTTTCTGCAAAGAGTCAATTCAGGTTCTGAATGTCTGAGATATAAGAATGTTATGTATTCAATTTTCATTTAACACAGATAAATACTCAAATTTATCAACAGCATCCTACCACCCCTATAGTGCTCTTACACCAGATTGAAAGAAGTTGTATCTCAGAGGGTATGAATATATTTATATCTGAGATGTGGTCTGCAAAAATAATCAAAGTGTATTTGCCAGCATGGAACAGAGTTTGCATCAAGGAAGAAATTCCAGAGCAGCTATATCTTATACTATATAAAATTGAATGCAAAATATATATTTGAATCAAATATTACACTCTTCTTGTGTTGGCATTGTGTGAGTGATAATTAAGTAGGAGAAAACAGTGTGAACTGTCCAGACAGTCTTTAAGTAAAAAAAATCCTTAATAATACAGTCAAAAATATGCTCTGCATACATATATGTAGCTACTTATACAAATAACATAGCAATTTGTTCTTCGATAAAATGAATAACAATCAGGCATTCATTACACTAAATTACAATTTATTGTAATACCAAGAAATCATTTATATAATTATGAATATTTTGATTGAAGCAACAAGTTAGAGACTTGTGTCGATAGATGCACATATTCAAAACACAAACCTACAACAATTGAATACTTTTCCTGCAATTTGCCCCCATTTAAACGATTTCACACTGCAAAATTCTTAACCTTAAGGACAACAAGCCAGTGCCCACAAGTTCTGCCTTGTTAGAATGATTGTTGAAGAGTAATGATTTAAGGAACATGTTGTCTAATTTCCTACCAATTGTGCCTCAATATATTACTTCCAGATGCCAAGTTCTCAAACCTATTACTGACAGAAAAGGTCCCTAGGTGTGAAAACAATGATGCCTTATTACCAGGGTGTTTTTTTCCAATGAATTCAGAAGTGAATGTAGTCTAATTTCTGACCAATAGTTCATAAGTATTTCTTGGCCATAATTACTATATATCCATAATGTGTTAACCATCTAGTAAGTGTCATGTTGTCTAATTTCTTACCAATTGTGCCTCAATATATTACTTCCAGATGCCAAGTTCTTAAACCTATTACTGACAGAAAAGGTCCCTAGGTGTGAAAACAATGATGCCTTATTACCAGGGTGTTTTTTTCCAATGAATTCAGAAGTGAATGTAGTCTAATTTCTGACCAATAGTTCATAAGTATTTCTTGGCCGTAATTACTATATATCCATAATGTGTTAACCATCTAGTAAGTGTCATGTTGTCTAATTTCTTACCAATTGTGCCTCAATATATTACTTCCAGATGCCAAGTTCTTAAACCTATTACTGACAGAAAAGGTCCCTAGGTGTGAAAACAATGATGCCTTATTACCAGGGTGTTTTTTTCCAATGAATTCAGAAGTGAATGTAGTCTAATTTCTGACCAATAGTTCATAAGTATTTCTTGGCCGTAATTACTATATATCCATAATGTGTTAACCATCTAGTAAGTGTCATGTTGTCTAATTTCTTACCAATTGTGCCTCAATATATTACTTCCAGATGCCAAGTTCTCAAACCTATTACTGACAGAAAAGGTCCCTAGGTGTGAAAACAATGATGCCTTATTACCAGGGTGTTTTTTTCCAATGAATTCAGAAGTGAATGTAGTCTAATTTCTGACCAATAGTTCATAAGTATTTCTTGGCCATAATTACTATATATCCATAATGTGTTAACCATCTAGTAAGTGTCATGTTGTCTAATTTCTTACCAATTGTGCCTCAATATATTACTTCCAGATGCCAAGTTCTTAAACCTATTACTGACAGAAAAGGTCCCTAGGTGTGAAAACAATGATGCCTTATTACCAGGGTGTTTTTTTCCAATGAATTCAGAAGTGAATGTAGTCTAATTTCTGACCAATAGTTCATAAGTATTTCTTGGCCATAATTACTATATATCCATAATGTGTTAACCATCTAGTAAGTGTCATGTTGTCTAATTTCTTACCAATTGTGCCTCAATATATTACTTCCAGATGCCAAGTTCTTAAACCTATTACTGACAGAAAAGGTCCCTAGGTGTGAAAACAATGATGCCTTATTACCAGGGTGTTTTTTTCCAATGAATTCAGAAGTGAATGTAGTCTAATTTCTGACCAATAGTTCATAAGTATTTCTTGGCCGTAATTACTATATATCCATAATGTGTTAACCATCTAGTAAGTGTCATGTTGTCTAATTTCTTACCAATTGTGCCTCAATATATTACTTCCAGATGCCAAGTTCTTAAACCTATTACTGACAGAAAAGGTCCCTAGGTGTGAAAACAATGATGCCTTATTACCAGGGTGTTTTTTTCCAATGAATTCAGAAGTGAATGTAGTCTAATTTCTGACCAATAGTTCATAAGTATTTCTTGGCCATAATTACTATATATCCATAATGTGTTAACCATCTAGTAAGTGTCATGTTGTCTAATTTCTTACCAATTGTGCCTCAATATATTACTTCCAGATGCCAAGTTCTTAAACCTATTACTGACAGAAAAGGTCCCTAGGTGTGAAAACAATGATGCCTTATTACCAGGGTGTTTTTTTCCAATGAATTCAGAAGTGAATGTAGTCTAATTTCTGACCAATAGTTCATAAGTATTTCTTGGCCGTAATTACTATATATCCATAATGTGTTAACCATCTAGTAAGTGTCATGTTGTCTAATTTCTTACCAATTGTGCCTCAATATATTACTTCCAGATGCCAAGTTCTCAAACCTATTACTGACAGAAAAGGTCCCTAGGTGTGAAAACAATGATGCCTTATTACCAGGGTGTTTTTTTCCAATGAATTCAGAAGTGAATGTAGTCTAATTTCTGACCAATAGTTCATAAGTATTTCTTGGCCATAATTACTATATATCCATAATGTGTTAACCATCTAGTAAGTGTCATGTTGTCTAATTTCTTACCAATTGTGCCTCAATATATTACTTCCAGATGCCAAGTTCTTAAACCTATTACTGACAGAAAAGGTCCCTAGGTGTGAAAACAATGATGCCTTATTACCAGGGTGTTTTTTTCCAATGAATTCAGAAGTGAATGTAGTCTAATTTCTGACCAATAGTTCATAAGTATTTCTTGGCCATAATTACTATATATCCATAATGTGTTAACCATCTAGTAAGTGTCATGTTGTCTAATTTCTTACCAATTGTGCCTCAATATATTACTTCCAGATGCCAAGTTCTTAAACCTATTACTGACAGAAAAGGTCCCTAGGTGTGAAAACAATGATGCCTTATTACCAGGGTGTTTTTTTCCAATGAATTCAGAAGTGAATGTAGTCTAATTTCTGACCAATAGTTCATAAGTATTTCTTGGCCGTAATTACTATATATCCATAATGTGTTAACCATCTAGTAAGTGTCATGTTGTCTAATTTCTTACCAATTGTGCCTCAATATATTACTTCCAGATGCCAAGTTCTTAAACCTATTACTGACAGAAAAGGTCCCTAGGTGTGAAAACAATGATGCCTTATTACCAGGGTGTTTTTTTCCAATGAATTCAGAAGTGAATGTAGTCTAATTTCTGACCAATAGTTCATAAGTATTTCTTGGCCATAATTACTATATATCCATAATGTGTTAACCATCTAGTAAGTGTCATGTTGTCTAATTTCTTACCAATTGTGCCTCAATATATTACTTCCAGATGCCAAGTTCTTAAACCTATTACTGACAGAAAAGGTCCCTAGGTGTGAAAACAATGATGCCTTATTACCAGGGTGTTTTTTTCCAATGAATTCAGAAGTGAATGTAGTCTAATTTCTGACCAATAGTTCATAAGTATTTCTTGGCCGTAATTACTATATATCCATAATGTGTTAACCATCTAGTAAGTGTCATGTTGTCTAATTTCTTACCAATTGTGCCTCAATATATTACTTCCAGATGCCAAGTTCTCAAACCTATTACTGACAGAAAAGGTCCCTAGGTGTGAAAACAATGATGCCTTATTACCAGGGTGTTTTTTTCCAATGAATTCAGAAGTGAATGTAGTCTAATTTCTGACCAATAGTTCATAAGTATTTCTTGGCCATAATTACTATATATCCATAATGTGTTAACCATCTAGTAAGTGTCATGTTGTCTAATTTCTTACCAATTGTGCCTCAATATATTACTTCCAGATGCCAAGTTCTTAAACCTATTACTGACAGAAAAGGTCCCTAGGTGTGAAAACAATGATGCCTTATTACCAGGGTGTTTTTTTCCAATGAATTCAGAAGTGAATGTAGTCTAATTTCTGACCAATAGTTCATAAGTATTTCTTGGCCATAATTACTATATNTTTTTTTTTTTTTTTTTTTTAATTTTCACTCCAAGCCATTGAACCTTTCATACCAAGAATATTTTAATCAAAGCCCACATGTTATCACAGACTAGTGAACAAGAAAACCCCAGAAGGGAATAAGTGAACAAAAGCCATATCATAAATATAAATGGAGTCAAGTTTGCACATAAACAATGCACAGATGGTGAAAGCTATAAATATGGGCATTTACGAACAAAACTAAATATTAACAGCATGTAGGAATACAGACAAAAGAAACAAAGAAGTGTTCAAACTTCTGCAAATGCTGTATAAAATGGTCCGCATTAAAAACAAATGCAAATTTTATAACGTTAGCAAATTTAATGTTGAGATTTTATTTCCTTAAAATACACAGGGATTTACCAGCAAATTACAGGTCAATAGAAGGAACAAAGACAACAAGCCTTATAAACCATAACAATAACCATGAAAACAAGAAATATTTTTTAAAAAGAGGTTTGGCGTATATCCTGAGTTTGAAAAAAGGCTGACAATTTACGTTCCTTAATAATTAAAATTGAAAACAAAGGTTTAATTGCTTGCTTTTTTTCAATTGTTAGTTGCTTTTCCACTGCATTAAATGTTGGTCATATGTATTGTATTGCATGATTGTTTACATAAATTGTAATGTTCATGGAGTTTAAAAATCAATACAATTATCATGATTGCAAAATGTAATGCTCAATCCTTACAATTTTCTTTTTGGCTGATTCAATTTTACAGTTGTATTCATTCAGGTCTACTGGTGAGAAATTTTTTAGACATTTTATTGGCTGTTGGTAAAAGTCTAGAAAGATCAAAACCTTCCTCAAGTATGATAGCTACACTGAAAAACAATAGGAAAATCAATCTAAGCAATTTATTACCCCACCATGCTGTCAGTGTTTGCCTGAATAAAGCTTTTTTATGATGATTGCATTTGGAATGATTTGTGTATCCGTAATACATTTGGAATGATTTGTGTATCTTTACTACATTTGATATGGTTGTTTAGCCCTTAATTTGAATTAACAAGCATGTCAAAAATCAAGTACTGAATTGAGAGTCGCATGCAATCATATAATGTTGTAAGCTTGTCTTTGATCACATTACTAGGTATGGGTACTACAGATACTGACGCCAGTATCAACACTTAAATCACACTCAAATATCCCTTTGCAATCATCTATGCAAAATGGCAATCATCTACGCAAAATTGCAATAATCTTTGCAAAATTGCAATAATCTATGCAAAATTGCAATCATCTAGGCAAAATTGCAATCATCTATGCAAAATTGCAATAATCTATGCAAAATTGTAATCATCTAATCATCTATACAAAATTGCAATCATCTATGCAACATTTCAATCATCTATGCAAAATTGCAATAATCTATGCACAATTGCAATTACAATTCCATTTAAATACTTAATAAGAATGCTGTATTATGCTGCTTTTACACTGCTTTAGACAATGATGTTCAATTGGAGAGGATATTAAATATTCACAATTGATACACTGTATAATTAGCACATAATTATTGATATCATTTATGTAAGAAACATACAAACAACAGTTATCAGATGCAAAATGAAAAGTGAAAGTGTACTGTCCCCTCGTGTATGGACCTCTACATCAGTTCCTAATGCATTACACACAACCTTGGAGGATCGCCGTGGCGTAGTGGATATGGTGTCCGCCTACCGACCAGAAGCTAAAGGGCTTGATCCCCACAGTGGGAGCATTTTTAGATATCTCTTAAAAACACCAATGACTGGTTCTACCCAGGAAAAGGACTCCAGAGCTTTTCAATAAGCCTTAGGCTTTATACACGATTGAGCTAAAATAAATAGGTTAAAATGAAACTAATCCTACCTTGAACTCCTGGGACTCCTTGATGTTGATGCAGATCTGGATGTTCTCTCCCAGCCGTGGCTTGCCCATCTCCAGCAGCTGCTCATCCTCGGTGCTGTTCACCGCCGTCCCAGAGTCCGCGTCAGGTGTGCTGCCTCCCTTGCCTAGAGAACAGATAGAAGGTATCATAGAGAAGACATCAATTTAACCCATCAACAAAGGAATATGTCATAGAGCAGACATCAACAGAGGAATATGTCATAGAGCAGACATCAATGTTACCCATGTGTTGGCATACGTCATAAAGCAAACATCAATGCATCCCATGTGTTAACACATATCATAATGCAAACATCAAGATAACACATGTGTGGGCATACAACACAGAACACAGATCAATGTAACCTACGTGTGGGCATACACCATAGAGCAGAAATCAGAGTAAACCATATTTTGGCAAAATCACAGAGCAAACGTCAATGTTACCCATGTAAGGACAAACATCATTGATCAGATATCAAAGTAACCTATATGTGGACAAACATCATAGAGCTAAAATCAGAGTAAACTATATTTTGGCGAAATCACAGAGCAAACATCAATGTTACCCATGTAAGGGCATACATCAAATAGCAAACATCAATGTTACCCATGTTAGGACAAACATCATAGAGCAAACATCAATGTTACCCATGTTAGGACATACATCATAGAGCAAACATCAATGTAATTCATGTGTGGGCATACATAGAGCAAACATCATTAGGACTGACATACATGGGCATACATCTTAAAAGAAACCATCAAGATAACCAAATATGTGAGCACACATAACATGGCAAACATTATTAAAACCATATGTAATAAAGCAAAAAAGGTGTCAAGCCACTGTTGGGCATATTAAAGAAAACGTTTCAATCATAAAGGGCAAAAGATTGCTGTCACCCATGTACATGGGATTGTTTTCAAGGAATATAACTTATAATTACTTTTGCAAACTCAGAAAATAAAACATTTTTAAACAACCAAGTTCAGAATAGCTGGGGAAGAGAAACTAGCAAGTAAATCTCATGACTCTTTACCTATGGCTAAAATGCTTTCAGTCAATTACACACTAATTGGCTATTTTACAATTTTGTAAAAGCTGATGAAATGAGGAGATTATTTATAAACTGCCAAGTGGACTGGAAACCATTTTGTGACATCCGCTGATGGAAAACAAGTGCATTTTATACATATGACAGTCTGTTAGTGCATTATAAATGTATGTGCATATGTAATAACTTCCGGCCAGAAATAAGAATACACATTTATTATTCTACATGGCAAATGTTTCACAATAAAAAATATTAGAGGTATGAAGATAAAGATTACAATTAATTGCAACATCTGCAAAAATTATGTCCATAGTTTATTATAATTGATTAATCTGAAAACACAAATAACTAGAGCTTTGTCACAGACATGACGTATACCCCCACATGCTGCATTGACACAGAATATTTTGCATGCTGTCTCACAAAACAAGAGAAGCTAATTTATGGCAATTTTTAAGAATTATTATGCCATTATCATTTATGGCCAATTTGACCTTTGAACTCTTGAATTGTTTCGCATGACACGCCATCCAATGACTGTGAACAAAATTAATGTACAGAGTCATTTTAAAATTTCACAATGAATGACATAGTTATGGCCCGGACAAGCTCATTTATGGCCATTTTTGACCTTTGAACTCAAAGTGTGACCTTGACCTTGGAGATATCGACGTAATTCTTTCGCGCGACACACCGTCCAATGATGGTGAACAAATGTGCCAAATGATTCTAAAATCTCACAATGAACGACATATTTATGGCCCGGACAAGCTCATTTATGACCATTTTTTACCTTTGAACTCAAAGTGCGACCTTGACCTTGGAGATATCAACCTGATTCTTTCGCGCGACACATGGTCCAATGATGGTGAACCGATGTGCCAAATGATTTTAAAATCTCACAATGAACGACATAGTTATGGCCCGGACAAGCTCATTTATGGCCATTTTTGACCTTTGAACTCAAAGTGTGACCTTGACCTTGGAGATATCGACGTAATTCTTTCGCGCGACACACCGTCCAATGATGGTGAACATATGTGCCAAATGATTTCAAAATCCCTTGATGAACGACATAGTTATGGCCCGGACAAGCTCATTTATGGCCATTTTTGACCTTTGACCTCAAAGTGTGACCTTGACCTTGGAGATATTGACGTAATTCTTTCGCGCGACACACCGTCCAATGATGGTGAACATATGTGCCAAATGATTTCAAAATCCCTTGATGAACGACATAGTTATGGCCCGGACAAGCTCATTTATGGCCATTTTTGACCTTTGAACTCAAAGTGTGACCTTGACCTTGGAGATATCGACATAATTCTTTCGCACAACACACCCTCCAATGAGGGTGAACAAATGTGCCAAATGATTTAAAAATCTCACAATTAACGACATAGTTATGGCCCGGACAAGCATTTGACCTTTGAACTAAAAGTGTGACCTTGACCTTGGAGATATCGACATAATTCTTTCGCGCGACAAACCATCGAATGATGGTGAACAAATGTACCAAATGATTATAAAATCTAACGATAAATGACATAATTATGGTCCGGACAAACTTTTGGTTTAAAGCGCACTAAGTGACCCTGTGACCTAGTTTTTGACCCGGCATGACCCATATTGAAACTTGACCTAAACATTATCTAGATACAACTTCTGACCAAGTTTGGTGAAGATTGGATGAAATTCCGGGACAGACAGACAGACTGACCGACAAAGTGACTCCTATATAGCCCCCATTACCAATGGTAATGGGGGTATAATTATGACCAAATGATTCAGACTAATCAACAGTTCTAATTTAATACCAAAATTTAAAACAAACATAAAACACAAAATTACAAACATCACACCTTTCACATGAGCAAAACTATTGATGCACTAAAAAACCACTCCACAAACAGTGCACTGCAGCATGAACAAAAATATTGGTGCAACAACAATTGCAACATGAACAAAAATATTGGTGCAAAAACAATTACAGTATGAACAAAAATATTGGTGCAACAACTTTTTCAACATAATCAAATCTATTGGAGCACCAACAATTTCGATCTGAGCTAAACTTTTGATGCAACAGTAATTACAAAATGAACACAAATACTGGTACATAAGCTAACAATTAAACACAAATAAAACTAATTTGTTTAAAAAGTGACCAATAAAAACACCACAAACAAATGTTAACAAGAGCAAAACTAATTGTGAATGAAAAATCAGGTCATACACTCATCCATTTCGGCCTCATTCCTGCCAGCAAAAAGTATATATCGCCCCATTTGTGCAAAAAGGTACCATGTGACATTGAAATTAGAAGGCATTATGGTACCTTTTTGCATCAATGGGGCGATATTTGTCCCCCAAAATTAAATTTTACTAAACTTAAGATATTTTTTTATTAAAATGCTATAAAGTAAATGCCTGGGATTATTTTCAAGAAGAGTACCAATTTAAAGTAACTGAATATTCATTATTTTTAATCAATTACAAATAGCATAAAAATACCCTCTTAGAAGGGCCCAGGCCTCATTCCCCAAAGGAGTAAGAATATGCACTGAGAATAACAAAAAAGAACAATTTGTCACTGTTCATACCTACCCATTTGAGGACACAAAGGCCATAAACAAAGAACCATCTAAAAGTATATGGGTTTTCTCTAAAATTAAACTTTTTACTATGTGTGCGCATAAATGTAAATTATGGAACACACACTTATTATGCAAAATATCCATACACCATTGCCTCTACACTACTACAAACATATCATGGTTATAAACTAACACACTTCAACACAAACACAAACAAACAATATATATTAGTAGCATCACATACCATCAGAAATATAAATAATAGTTTCTATGTTACAATACAAAATATGACCAAGCAAAAGATTCTTATTTTATTTTAACATATACATATAACTGTTTGAATATATCATTTGAAGTTCAAATAACACAGCATTCTGAGCAAAAAATTTCTTTTATTTAAATATAAGCTACTTATGCACATTGCAAATGAGAGCATATGAGAATATTTGATCTATTTAATGTGCTTTCTTTCATGGTCATACTTCATGGAAAGCTTAACCCTTTGCATGCTGGGAAATTTGTCGTCTGCTAAAATGTTGTCTGCTAAATTTCTACAATTAGCATNGCGTCTCATCTGGATCCGAACTGTTTGCAAAGGCCTTCAAAATTCGGTTCCAGCACTGAAAGAGTTAACATTGCATGACAAAAAATCAAAAAAAATCTGAGACTATGGATTTGCTAAGCAGAACCATTGCAGCAGCCATGGTCATAGCTAGGGGAGGAACAGCCAGAGGACATAAATAAGCTGAAGAAAACAAGACGGCCCAGAATACGTCTACTTAACTGCCGTTTTTCTGCGCAGAACCGCAACTGATGTTTCAGCGTCTGATGAATGAAAAGGGTTACAAATAATTTTTAAAAAGATGATAGAAGCCTACGACGAAAATGTGACCATTAAAAAAACATGTAACAAAGGCTGCAATGTGCTGCTGTCCAGTTGAGTTTGTTGGGATTTCTACAAAGGACCTGGAAGAAACATGATAATTCTATAGGGATTAAACATACATAAATGAAGTTGATTATAACATTTAATATTTTTTAAACACTTTAACGATAGTTCTTAATATTTCTGTGGTTAAACTTCAGCTTCTTTATTATTTTTTTAACATGAAATCAATCAACAGTAAAACCAAGATAAACGTTTTATAATGATTTTCAAAGCAATTCAAAGGAAGATATCACGCCAAAAAAGCAAACATTTGGGGAGAAGCGCAAAATAACATGTTTATTTCGATGAATTTTCTAAAACCGCCGTTACCTCACATGGGCCACACTGGCATATCCAATGGAAGTCTGCCAAGTCTGCACACAACTCATGACAAGAGTACATAAACTAATGACAACTAGAATCCCTTTATATCTGCAAAGCTTGCCAGTAGAAGATGTAACATTTGAAACACAGTGTCTGGCAAACTGATGGATAGACACATTTAGATCCTATCAAAAATTTAAACAGATGAGTAGGGAATTTTTCTGGGCTCAGTACACTGACTTTGACATGAAACAGTATATAACAAGCAAATTCGTTGAATTGAAATCCCCCGCCAAACTAGAGCTTTGTCACAGACGTGACATATACCCCCACATGCTGCATTGACACAGAATATATACAAAGGGCCATAACTCCATTATTAACATATGGTGTACAATGCCATTTGGCATGCATCATCCTCTTATCCATATATATACTCATACCAAGTTTCAATGAAATCCGCCAAAGCACTTCCAAGATATGGCTCCGGACACAAAAGGGCCGGATGGACGGACGGACGAACGGACTGACGGTCGGACAACGCCAATAAATATCCCTCCGCCTTTGGCGAGGGATAATTAATGTACATGTTACTTTCTATTTCTAATGTTTTTTAAATCAACTTAATTAACATAAGGGCAAGCAATGATTTGACCTGATGACCTCGTTTTAGGGTACACATCAATCAGATTATAACTTGGTATTGTCAAGATATACATTCTAACAATATTTCATCAAGATTGAGTCTTAAATGTGGCCTCTAGTGACCATGATATTCAAATTTTCCTAGATATTGACAAGATAAACATTCTGACAAAGTTTCATCCAGATTGGATGAAAAAAGTGGACTCAAAAGTAGTAACAAGCTAAAAATTGACCACATAGGAAACATCACACACAATGCCAGTTATAGCTAGACCACAAAAGCTCACTACAAGCACTCAGTGCCAGTTATAGCTAGACCACAATAGCTCACTAGGAGCGCTCAGTGCCATTTAAAGCTAGACCACAATAGCTCACTACGAGCACTCAGTGCCAGTTATAGCTAGACCACAATAGCTCACTAGGAGCACTCAGTGCCAGTTATAGCTAGACCACAATAGCTCACTACAAGCACTCAGTGCCAGTTATAGCTAGACCACAATAGCTCACTACGAGCACTCAGTGCCAGTTATAGCTAGACCACAATAGCTCACTACAAGCACTCAGTGCCAGTTATAGCTAGACCACAATAGCTCACTACGAGCAATGCCAGTTATAGCTAGACCACAATAGCTCACTACGAGCAATGCCAGTTATAGCTAGACCACAAAAGCTCACTACGAGCACTCAGTGCTCATGCCAGCTAACATACAAAAATCATTATTGTAGTACACAGAGGTAGATCTTTATAGTTGTACAGGTAGGTAACACACCTACAACACAATCTTTGACAGGGAGGATTTAATTATGCTAATGGAATGCTAGAAACATTCCCTCACTCGTTCTGTGGAAAGTCTGCCGTATGCAAAACTATGCATGAATTCGGTCAGAAACTATTGTTCTGAAGCTATTCTACAAAGTAATATGGCATCATGACTGGGACTTCATAAAGGCCATTGTACTGAGAAACAATGTCCTTTAAAACCCTTTCCCGCTCAGAAGCAAAGTGAAAATGGCTTTTGCAACCAGCATAAAACCACAACAGCTGCAACAGTGACTCGCAGTCTGTTCAGGTTTTATGCTGCTTGCTGCTCACCAGTATCTGAAGGTTGGAATGAAGCCTTCAAAACTTAAATCTAGTTAGAAAGGTCTTAAATTTAATTTGATTTTCTAAAAGACTTCAAATGCGTCAAAGCGGGTATCTGAGTGGTATAAAGGGTTAAATTTTATTGACATAAGTGATATGTGTTTGACATGTGTAAGACCAAAGCAGTAAAATCAGTGGTGAAGAGTGTTTTTTATATCTCCAGCATGTAAATGCACTGAACGGAATGGCCACTATATCACTGCATGGAGCGAAAATCTAAAATCACCACTGCCAGTGAAATATTACCTTGTTATACTCAAATTGTGCTCCAATAGCTTTATAATTGTCCAAGCTAAATAGTGCTTTAAAATATATTGTACAGTCACAAGCTTAATGCTTTTAATTCATTCAATGAGCTGCTTCCGTGGAAACTGGGCTTAATGCATGTGCGAAAAAAGTCGTCCCGGATTAGCCTGTGCAAGCTGATCTGTCGCGACATTTTTCGCCTCAACTGGATTTCTGTTTAGAAGAGACTTCCTTTCGACGAAAAATTGCATAAAAGCGGAAAGTGTTGTCCCTGCTTAGCCTGTGTGGACTGCACAGGCTGATCTAGGATGGCACTTTATGGACATGCATTAAGTCCAGTTTTCCCAGAACGCTGCTCAAATGATGACAGATCAAGGTTGTAATTTCAAAATAAAGATTAATTTTACTTTTCATCCTTGTAATTAATTTGTCTTATCATTTCAGAGTAAGGAACCGTAATGAAGTATAACATCATTGTAAAATGTAAAGAAATTAAGTGATGAAATATGGTAAACTGCCACTGCGGTTACTGCCTTAGGATGTCTGAATACAAAGATAAACCCATGATTTATGTGGCAGATTTCTTTGATGTATGTGTGGTAATTTTATATATATGTTGTTTTCATTCAGATGAGAGCCCCAAAGTAATATAACCAGCACTTGTACAATATTGCTGTTTTATTGAGACTGATTTTAGATTGGAGATTGACACTGAGCTATGGAAAATTATAATGTAGAATAACAGAAGTAACAGGGTAATGTAAATAAGAAATTGTCTCTCACATATGTGGGCAAACTATTGGAATATTGACAAATTAATCAGATCTACTCATATGAAATCTTATTGAAAGCCAAATGGGACTGAATACAGAATTCAGACAGAACAAGCTACCAGACTTATTATTGGAAATACAATGCATATACTTGAATTGCTGTGAACATGCACGAATGTATTCCAATAAACAAGTCAAACATAACCCGCGGTTCCCGAACATACTATAATCATACTAAAGTAATTAAGCTGCTCTGGGAAAACTTCCATTAAAACGAAAAATACAATAAAAGTGGAAAGTGTCGTCCCTGATTAGCTTGTGTAGACAGGCTAATCTGGAACAACACGTTACACACATGCATTAAACCCCCCAAGGCTCAATTAAGAATGGGCAATGCTATGAATGCTTAATAAAAGTCTGACAATTTTGATCACAGCAAGCAAAAAAATCATTATTGTGAAAGACAATAAGAAGGTCTTCTGGTCATGTTTTGAAAAGCTTTAAAGAATAATTGGCAATGGATTTTATTCTCTTGTAAATAATTATCATGTTACCTAGGACGTATAACTGTATGCTATTTAAATGGTACATCTTAAGTTAAAATTCCACTTAGGAGCTATTTATGATCACTAGCACAGAAGCTCTGTCTTGTGTAAAAAATCCTTACAATTTACGATTATGTATAGTGCTAACATAGTTGGAAAACTACCATTTTATTAGACCAAAATAGTTTTCCATACAATTTTCAGGTAGAATGCAACACTGGGACTCTATGATGTTAAGAACTCTGTTAGATGCTTCATAAGTCTCTAATGTCTATTACATATATGTCTGTACTCGCACTGTGAACATATTTCATTTACCATGATTACGACCTGTTTTCATGTTGATGGTCCCTGAATAGATCATAGGCTTCACTTAAGTTTCTCTTACATTTTCTGCATCCCCACAATATTATGATAAAGTTAAGATATGCAAATATCTTGTTCCCAATTGTATTGTAGCTGCTACTTTCAGCCATTGGCATATTGCAATTTCACACAATTATGGAATTTTATTAGTGTATTAAATATTAATAAGATTCAGTGGAGCTTGAAATTTCAATTTAGACCCTTCAACAAATTTGATAACTATTTTTTTTTCTCCCAAAATGTCTTTGGAAACAACTCAATTTTGCAATCTTGATTAGACAAAGATTAGAACATGTATCAGATAAATTATTCAGCTACTAAATGGCAAGCTTCTAGATTTTGTCATGGTCTATTGGTAGCATCATTATAGTACCTATCAGCAGACATTAGTTTTACTAAGATGCAGCTATTCTGTATGGTCTACATGTATTAGTTTAATATAAGTTCAATCATCACAAGTACCAGTCCACCACTAGCAAGGGGGTGAACATTAATGATGCATTAATAGTTTTAAGTAAGGTTTCAATGTCTAAGAAATAACTTAACCAATTTTTTTTGACATTGTGTTGAAAAAACTGTACATTTCCATACAGGTTAGTTTCATTGGACTTGTTTTTACCTACAGTCTAAGTTTTTTCCCGTTTTATTCCAAAATGTGAGTAATAGTTCCAGAACAGATTGAGTTCTTAGTGACAACAAACTAAAAAGGATTGTGCGTAAGAGTCACACACAACTCAACCCTTTCCAGCTTAGAAGCCAAGTGAAAATGCATATATACAACCAGCATAAAATCAGAACAGCCTGCCAGTGACTCGCCGGCTGTTCAGGTTTTATGCTGTTTGCTACTCATCAGTATCTTACTGTTGGAAATGAAGCCTTTAAAGCCGGCCGAGTTGATGTTGGTATATTTTCCCATTTTTGTTATGTGTCGCAAAAAAGTGATTATGAGTCAAAATGTGTTGGTATTTATGTCAGATATGCAAAAAATTTGGTCAAAATCGGTCAAGAAATGCCTAAATTCAGTACATAGATAGGGCTTTTCAATTTTTGTCCATGGACAGAAATGATCTAAATTAAAATACGCGCAGGTCACATGTAAAACCACGTGACCATTGCATCATTGTTTACAACGCCATTTGCAATGGAGAAACCGCGTCTATGTAGGCTCACGTGACCCTAAGCGTGCATACGTCACAGACTAATAATAGTCTTGAGGATTCCGTTATGTACATGATTAGGTTTCGTATTGTTGATGCTTATGGCATTTTTTTGCACAATTTTTGCGAAAATCAGTATGGAAGAGTTGAGCTTTGGAATGTATCTGACGAATACTGATCAATTCTGGTCAGTTGAGAAAACCAAATTGTTTTGAGAAATATCAACTCGGCCGGCTTTAAAACATGAATCTAGTAAGAATGGTCTGTAATTTATTTGATTTTCTAAGGGACAACAAACACATGCAAATGAGTATTTGAGTCGTAAAGGGTTGACCCTTTGCATGCTGGGATATTTGTCGTCTGCTAAAATGTTGTCTGCTAAATTTCTAAAATTAGCATTTTCTTCGATTTTTTTTCAAAGAATACTATCAGAATAGCAAACAGTTTGGATACTGATTAGACGCCACCTTCTGTGGCGTCTCATCTGGATCCAAACTGTTTGCAAAGGCCTTCAAAATCCGGTTCCAGCACTCAAAGGGTTAAAGGGTTAAAAACCCAACTGTATAAACGCAGACAATGCTGAAGATGACTGAGTCATTGGTACAAATACATGAATGGAATGTGAGGATATTAACACATCCGTCTGATCTACGTCATTTCATTATTGCATAGAGCAACCACAGTAATAAGTTATGGCACACAATAATTACCATGTGATATAGATTAACAATTCTTCTACTATCTGCAGGCTGCATTTATTCTCATTTTTGGTTGCAGGTGAAGAAATTAAACATTAGGTACATGAATCCTTATTTGCAGAGCTAATGTATAACTAGAATTTTAGTTTTAATGCACAAAACATACATGTTCTGTAAGACTTAGGCTTACTGCCCAATATACAAGAACACAATACAAACGAGCCACGCTCTGGGAAAATGGGACTTAATGCATCTGCATAAAGCTGTGCAGTCCCCACAGGCTATTCAGGGATGACTTTTTCCTCTTAAACTGGATTTTCATAAAAAAAGCTTTCTTTTATACAAAAAATTCCATTAAAGCGGAAAGTGTCCTCCCTAGTCTGGGACAACATTTTACCCACATGCATTAAACACCATTTTCCCAGAGCATGACATAAATATTGAAGCTGCAATTCTTCTGTGAATGCTGGAAATACTGCGATAAATAAAACAAGGTGGGTCACTTTAAACATAACAATATTAATACTCATAAATGCATAATAAATACTCATGACATTTCAGGTAAAACATAAAGTACACACATAATACACAAGTTTACAAGTTGATAATATAATGCACTGAATAAGTACATGACAACTTGATGAAATTTTCTTTAACATGCCATTTTCCTCTGCAACTGTGCGAAACACAAACTCTCTTAACATCTTTATACTAAGTATGACACAAAATAAAGCAATGAAACACAAACTCTCTAAACACCACTGGCACTATACTTTGTAAGACAAAAAATAAAACTATGAAACACAAAGCACCAACCACAAACTCTCTGAAAAAAAAACATTTGGGCAAGCTTGGACAATCTACCAACAACAGAAAAGAATAATTTAACTCTTTCCTGGTGTCTAGATCTAAGGGAAATCAAAGCCATAACATATTGGAATTTGGCAACTCCAACTTATTTGAAATGAGGCATGGACAGGACCAGGTTCCTGAGCAACAGTCTTCATAAGAAAATCTAAATCACTTCCTTTCCATTATAATGGGTTGACACTGACTCAGTTAGTAGTGACAATGATCAGAAATTTATTTCAGAAAAACCCATTTCATGTTTAAATATCATATGTGTATTTATATGGTACATTTTTAACAATATTGAATGAGGAACTTCTAGTTTGGCTCAATACCACTGTGCTATCATCCAAATGCACTGACCTACAATACAGAACAAGCTCAAACAATTATAATTACCTATTGTATTTAAGTATTCCCATGACACACCTTGTTTCCAATACATATACTAGGGTAACAGATAACCTTGGCTTATGGGCATATGGTTGGACTTAGGCCCTACATTGGGCAATGTGTGCATGGGTGTTGTTGTTATGACCAGTTAAGGTAGAGTTGTTGCTTACTTAAAATACTGTTATGTGTAGCTGTTTCAGCCACTGCAGGCGTGACGTCACTGTGCATCTGACAAGGCACCCCTTTTATCAAACATCTTAAGTAACATTTCTATCAAAATAAAATAAAGGCACAAAAATACTTAGCTCCAAAACCTATGTAAAGGTTATTTTATAAAAAAATGTGTTGGTATCTTCCACATGTCCTTTATTTTAGTAAAATACTGATCACAAATGTCTACAAAATCCAGCCATAACTTAGAATTAATCTTGAGACAGTTGATGAGACAAGATCCAGGACAAAAGTGGTCAAGAGGAGTTGCTTGTAAACGTGCTACCATTGTGTGTGTGCGAGTATGGCATAATACAACGCCCAACATTGTAGGGGGATGTTATACTCACTTTGGCTTGTACTATCATCCTCTGAATCAAGGTCTGTAACGATGCAACCATTCGCACATTCAAACACAGTACACAATGAGTGTGTTAAAGGCCCTATAAAGGTGACGATCCGTAATTATTTACCGATTTTTAAATATTTTTTTTATATTTTATTTATAAAGGTTATCAAAAAAATATATATATATGCTATTGGACATTACCATAAAAAAAATGAGCAATACAACTTGTTTTGAGCTCAAAATACAGTTTCCTCCAACTCAATTGTGTTTACAAACAATCAGTTTATTTACATCGCTGTTTACTCGGGAAAGTGAAAGTGAAAGTGACTCACTCTGGTCACCAAAAATATATCGTTGATTTTCAACGTTTTCCGGTATCACTCGCAAAGTAGGTCTCTTCTATATGGTTAAAACGTTTGTAGTGATCTAATAAGTTACTTTCTGCTGGTATAAAGTTGTTTAAAATAGAATTAAAATTGAATTTTCTTTCGGCTATTTTTAGCATACGTCACCGCTTTGAGGCTACATACCACGTTAGTTGCAAAGTTGTAAACATTTCTTCCAATAATGAAACGGGTATATCTTCCATAATTCTTGACAACGTTGAACCTAAGCTTTGTTATTAGCATTTTTTATGCAAGAGTAACTGAAATCCGGTAAAAATGAGACCAGTTTATATGCATAATAATTGGATTTGTCACCTTTATAGGACCTTTAAGACAATGAAAAACAAGGGAGCAAGTGAAAATTCAACACTGCATGTGAACAAAAATAAATTAAATAATTAAACCAAATGAAATCTGCTATAAAGTTTACACATGAAATTTCTCAGATAAAGGTGCTTAAGGTGCCAAACGACTTTTGCACCAAGTTTCATCAATACTGAGGCATAAATGTGGCATCTAGCATGAATAACAATATGTTTCAAAGATTTGATCTGGTGACCTTAAGTCTTTTGAAAAACATGACCCATAATTATATTCAGCTTAGAGATATTGTCAGCATAAATATTCTGACAGCATTTTCCTCTAGATTGAGTCATAAATGTGGCCTCTAGAGTGGTTACAAGATGTTTCTAAGAGTTGACCTAGTGACCTAGTAAACCCAGATTCATAAGTGGCCCAAGACATGGTCAAGATAAACATTCTGAGGTTCATCAAGTTCATCAAGATTGAGTCATAAATGTTGCCTCTTCACTATTGATCACAACAGCTCACCCTCTGGGAAAAAGGGGCTTAACTGCATATGCATAAAGTGTTATCCCAGATTAGCCCGTGCAGTGTGCACAGGCTCATCAGGGACGACACTTTCCCCCAGGCAAGGATTTACTCTAAGAGACTTATTTTAATTGAAACAAGCAAATTCGTTGAATTGATATCCCCCGCCAATTTAGAGCTTTGTCACAGAAAAAAGCATTTTTTCAAGATACAAAGGGCCATAACTCCGTTATTAATAGATGGTGTACAATGCCATTTTGCGTGCATCATCCTCTTATCCATATATATACTCATGTCAAGTTTCAATGAAATCCCCCAAAGCACTTCCAAGATATGGCTCCGGACACAAAAGTGCCGGACGGACGGAAGGATGGACGGACGGACAACGCCAAAACAATATCCCTCCGCCTTTGGCATGGGATAATAAAAATACCATAAGGTGTAAAGATTTGTCCCTGATTAGCCTGTGCAGACTGCACTGGCTAATCTGGGTCAAAACTTTTCGCAGATGCATTAAACCCCGTTTTCTCAGAGGGAGGCTCATATAATGGTGATAACAGGACAGGTTGTCTCCCTTGTCACATACTCACAACTGCAGAGCCATGGGTTATTAAGCACAATAAATACAACTGCTCGGTACATAAGCATAAGGTGCATCAGGCATGTGGAAGACATAAATAAGCTTTCACATGAAATATCCAAATAATGTAAAAAAAAAAAAACGCCTGAATAAAACACATCTGAGTATGATGAGTTAATAAACAGAATCAATAGGGTGTGTTAAGTAAAGCAAAGTAGAGGTAAGTACAGTTATTACATTCACTTCAGTTGATAATAGTATTATTGCATTCATTACAGTCAATATAACAAATAAATGAAATACAACACATAATCAATCGGTAAAGCCTTAAATTTCCATGAAAGATATTAGGACTGGTTTTCACATGCCTGTATTATTCTTGTGTTTTCATGAAATAATAAATACAAACTAATTTATCTTGAAATATTGCAATAAAATGTTAAAGAAGAAACAATAAATTGACCCAATTTTCTGTATAATAACATAGAAATTGTGATTAACCCTTTGAGCGCTGGAACCGGATTTTGAAGGCCTTTGCAAACAGTTTGGATCCAGATAAGACGCCACAGAACGTGGCGTCTCATCAGGATCCAAACTGTTTGCTATTCTGATAGTGGTCTTAGAAAAAATTTCGAAGAAAATGATAATTTTAGAAATTCAGCAGACGACATTTTAGCAGACGACAAATTTCCCAGCATGCAAAGGGTTAATATTTCACAAATTGTACAAAGTACCAGTACCAAAATACTGAGTAACTGTTTTGCTTGGAAATTGCCCATTGGGGCAAAAAGCAATGATATTCAATTATGCTTTCAAAGTATACATTTTGGAAAACTTAATTCTTTTCTCAAATAAATATCTTCATTGCAGATTAAAACGAAATTTGTTTGACTGTATTGACCAATGGACAAGATTGATTGGGAATGCTTACAAAATTTAGATATTCGGAAAGCAAAGCCTTCTTACTTGAGCTTCGCTCTGTGTACAGGGGGTTTAATGCATGTGTGTAAAGTGTCGTTCCAGATTAGCCTGGGCAGTCCGCACAAGCTAATAAGGGACGACACTTTCCCCTTTTATGATATTTTTCGTTTGGAGAAAGTCTCTGCTTAGCAAAAATCTACTTTAGGCGGAACGTGTCATCTCTGATTAGCCTGTGCAGACTGCACAGGCTAATCTGGGACAACATTTTACGCACATGCATTAAACCCCCTTTTCACAGAGTGCCGCTCATTTGTACTCTATAAATGGTGTATGTTAGGGTTGTAATGGATCCATAAGTGACCCCTTAATTACAATGTAATGTGAGTGCAATGGCCTTTATTCATGGTTGTTATAAAGTAATATAGCAATTTTGGGCAAATTAGATCTGTTGTGTCTATAATACCCTAGTTTTACATGCCATATAGTTATTAGGAAACAATCAATTGTCTCACAATTCCTGTCAGATAAAATCTGCATATTTTACATTCACCGGGCTATGCAAACATGGTTCATTATATTTACATAAACTAGAACCATCATTTGTTAGTAATACCAACAACATTAGCACTCACAATAATTGGAATATAACAAGGGTCAACTCGGGCATGACTTTATGTTAATACATAAAAGCACACGCAAATTATATGCCCTCAGTTCACAACATTATGTTATGTAATCATGTGAATTAAAGCATATTTTCTGAATTACATAAAATATTACATGTATTGCCAAGCATAAGGAAAAATCTCCATGAAGGAAAATTATACAAGAGTATATCAATCATCAAAGCCATGAAAATGACACTTTCTGAACACAATGTTTACATGAAATAAACAATATAAAATATATCAACAATATACAAAACATTAACACTGATATTTTAAGCATTGATGCAGGAAAACCTGAAATAAAGAAGAAAATATTATTTGTATTACACTTGTTACACATTTTGAATTTCTGAGACAGAATTGTCTCCCTTTGAGAACAAAGTAAGCAAGAGTTGTTTCCCTTACCAGATCCTCTCCTAGTGAGGTAGGGTTCTCCCAGCTGCACGCTGAAATCTTCATTTTTCTCATACTCCTCATCATCGAAGATTCGAATGGTTATGTATTTCCTGAAAGCAGAAAGGATGTCAGGAACTAAGATAATTTGGCAATGCTGGAGCGCACAGTAAACCTTTTATTTGGTTTATTTATTGCTTTTGTAAGCAAATTGTTCAGACCAGGCAGGGTGTTGTGCAAGAATTTAGACGCTTGTATCCGGTTGTAGACGGTGATATTTTAATCAATATAAACTAATAATTGTAAAAAATACGGTATTTTAGAACTTTTCTTTTTTCGTCATTCGTGGTTTACAGTCCCTTTAAAGAAATTTTTCTGTAAGAAATATTCTAAATATAGAAATAAATATACTAGACATCCCTAATTTTGGAAATAAATTGATCCAATTTAGAAGGATGGGAGAGTCCACTAGGCATAAATGGGTTAAGAGAAATCTGTTGGGTAGAAGTTTTTGAATATACTGCAGAGTCATCATGTTATCCTGTTTGTAGGAATATAAAACACACTGGATGAACCAGTTCCTGTTATCTGGTTAATTTATTTGGGTTATCCTTTTATTAGGTAACTGTTGCATAAAGAACAAGAAACTGTTGGAGACGGGAGATGCTCCCCAAAGTTTTTTTTGTCACAATATTCATCCGACCATAACCGGCCGATAATATGCACATATCCTTTTGGTAGTAAAGCTTCCCATGAAGTTTCATTGAATTCCTGTAATAAGTTGCTGCGAAATAGCTCGGACAAGAACTGCACTATATGTACAATGGAAAATTTCAAAGGGCCATTACTCTGTGAAAAATCATCCGACCAGAACCTGCTGATAATATGCAAATCTCCTCTTGGTAGTGAGGCTTCTCATAAAGTTTCATTTAATTCCAGACATTAATTGCTGAGAAATAGCCCGGACAAGAATTGCACTATATGTACAGTTAATGGAAAATTTCATCAAAGGGCCATAACTCTGTGAAAAATCATCCGACCAGAACTGGCTATTAATATGCACATCTCCTTTTGGTAGTGAAGCTTTCCATAAAGTTTAATTGAATTACGGTTATTAGTTGCTGAGAAATAGCCCGGACAAGAATTGCACTACATGTACAGTTAATGGAAAATTTCAAAGGGTCATAACTCTGTGAAAAATCATCTGACTAGAACTGGCTGATAATATGCACATCTCCTCTTAGTAGTGAAGCTTCCCATAAAGTTTAATTGAATTCCGGTCATTAATTGCTGAGAAATAGCCCGGACAAAAATTGTGCACGGACGGACGCACGCATGGACGGACAGACGAAGCGGCGACTATATTGTCCCCCCAAAAATTTTGGAGGAGCATAAAAAGGATTAAAAAAAACTAAGAAACAAATCAATTGCAAAGGTTATATACTGAATTCATTTTTTCAAATAAGATTCTTGTTTGTAATAATACATTGTAAGTCTTACTTGTTCAACAGTACTGTCAAATTTATAGCTACTTAATAGCACCTTGTAGACAAAATGAACACAATTATTTTATACCCAACACGTTTATTCACGCATTAAACGAACATTAGGAAAGTCTGATTATGTTGAAGACCAATCAGTGCAAATTGATCAAGCAACCTAAAAACCATGAATCTCAATATGGAATATGGCAAAGGCTAATACCACATTTCTGTCCAAGAGAATTGATGTTGTTAGACAGTGTTATTGGAATTCCAAATGAGCTGCATGGAATTGACAGCACTGCCATTAAATAGTGTAATAGTGGGTATGTTCACTGCCTCAACATCAAAGTAAGCATTTCTTAAATGGTTTAGAATATTGACATTTTTCGCAGTCTTATAATAAAGCCACGTTGAGCATTCAAAGGATTTCCCACAGGAAATTATGATTCAGTTCATGGTAAGGATATGCATAATCAAACTGCATTAACAAAACTGTAACTGTAACAAGATGTTCAATGATTGCCTTGAGTACATTATGGATGGCCTTGCATTCCGAAACACATATTTGTCTGCTGAAAATTCTGCAGAAAATATATATGAAGATTTTAATTGAAAGATTAAATCTTTAAGTAATAATTCTGATTCTCAGCTTACTTATATTCGTAAAAAGTGTGCCTAATATTCAACTTTTAACCATACATGTAGAATTGAGTCCCAGTCTATTTTTAGAATCAAGAATGGAGGGAAGTATCTCAAAGTAATTGTTATAACTTTCAAAGTAGTGTCAATAAGTTGAAAACCTTATAATTTAACCATGATGGGTTAAACTGGGTATTTATTCGTTAACATGCATTTATGATGTATTACAATGATCTATTAAACCACCTATTATGTCCATTGTAAAATGTTGCACTTAATATTTGCTATTTCAGACCATCAATAGGCTTACTCATGAAAAGGCTACATTTTGGGAAACCCTAATTAACAATTCTTTCAAAACCTCATACAGTATTGGCCATTATTATTTGAACTCAACTTTCATTGGTGGATAAAATGTGTACCTGCATATAAGATTGCTTTGTCCAAATTAGTGGAGGTTTAGATAACATCTGTTGTCATTAAGTGACATCATCCAACATCAACATAATTAAGTATATAAACTGTTACCTGAATACCCCATGGAGTGATTATACCTATTACATCATGCCACAATAAAGGAAAGCAGTAAATACACCAAATATACTGTACAACTGCAGCCAATACACTTATCTTCAAGAAAATCACTCTTGGCAATAATCTTCTTGCTTTTCATTAAACAGACACAGAAAGTTTCATTCAAAATCCTTACTTACTTAACACAGGTGTGAAAGTCTGAAAACTGAAAATTCTAGTAATATTTTCCATATTCATTTGTAATTAAGCTCTTGAATTAAATGTTGGTATATATTCATTGGCGAGTTTCTTTACATAGTGTCTTATCCACAATTGAGAGTACATTGTAATTACAAGAAATTTGTAGAAAACTGTTTCAATTTACAAAGTTTTCCTTTCATTTTAGCAAATTTACTACATGTACTGTACATGTCTTTCTTAAATGGGATTTCATTGTTTAGATCTTCAATACAGTAGTTTTTCAGCCAATCATGTTGCTTTTTCTTTAATTTGAACAAGAAAACTAGTTTTTGACAATAACCCAGTTTCAAACTCAATCAAGAAAACATTGAAACAAATGATCTGAGCAAGTTTCATGAAGGTTGGGCAATCAATGTGACACCTTAAGTGTTCACAGGGTTTTAGGGGAACGAAACTTATATTGTAGAATCTATTGTAGACTGGCCCAGATGTCATTGGGGGATATCTTCTGACCAATTTTCATGAAGATTGAGCAATAAATATGGCCTCTAGTGTATTCAAAAGCTTTTACTTTAATTTGACTTAGTGACCTAGCTTTTTATCACACATGATTCAGTTTCTAAGTAGCCAGAAACATGAAAGGACAATGTATTTATTTTGACCTTGCAGTCAAGGATAACCCATGAAAGTGCAAGCACTTATTTCCAATGGGGTCCTTTGGTTTTGCTGAAGAGACAGCAGGTATAAGAGACTTTTTTTTGAGATACAAGGAATCCGGGTGCGATACCCTAGCTCTTTGCGAACAGATTCCTTGGTTCTTTTACGTGCTCAGTGTATAGCACCGATACNTAGAGATGTTTTTACAACATAATATAGAGTCTGGTTTAACTATAGACGATATTTTACTTATATTACTTCTTTTCGCCGATGATATGGCCATATTTGGTAAAACTCCCGAAGAAGTACAAACCCATTTGGATAATCTTCTTTTGTATTGTGATACTTGGGGTCTTAAAGTAAACACTTCAAAAACTAAAATTATGGTTTTTCGTAAGAGGGGCCGTTTACGCCAAAATGAGACATGGACATACGATGGCCATAACATCGAAACAGTTGATAATTTTAATTACTTAGGTACTGTTATAAATTATACCGGTAGTTTCACATTAAACCAAGAACATTTAGTAGGTAAAGCCCTTAAGGCTATGAATACTTTATTATACAAGTGTAAAATGTATGATCTAAAACCTAAAATACTTTGTCAATTATTTGATGCATTTGTAGGCTCGATTCTTAATTATGCCTCCGAAATATGGGGTTTTATAAAGTCGAAAGAAATAGAACGTATTCATTTAAAGTTCTGTAAACGTATGCTACAAGTACGACTCAACAGTTGCAATGCATGTGTTTATGGAGAGTTGGGTAGATACCCACTTTACATTAACCGTTTTATAAGAATGTTAAAATATTGGTTTAAAATTATATTAAGTAATAATATTATTCTCCACACTGTATATAATATGAATGTTGAAGAGTGTCATAAAGGACACATCAATTGGGTCTCACATATTAAAAAGTTGTTAACCGATTATGGCTATGGATATGTTTTTAATAACCCTAGCTCTGTGTGTGTTACTTCTTTTATATGCCAGTTTAGAGATAGGCTTATAGATACATTTAAACAAGAATGGTATGGTATATTAAGTAATAGCCCTGTTTTAGACATGTATAGAGTTTTTAAACCTACACTATTTTACGAACCTTATTTGGATATGTTACCAAGGAATTTGCGTGTTCACTTTGTTAAGTTAAGAATTTCTGTTCGCCCATTAAGAATACAAACAGGGAGATATGCCCGCAATAATACCCCACGCAATGAAAGATACTGTCTATGTTGCAATAGTAGAGACATTGAAGATGAGTTTCACTTCGTTTGTATTTGCCCATGTTTTAGTGTTTTAAGACAAAAATACCTAAAACGTTATGTATATGTTAATCCGTCTGTGTTTAAGTACAACAAAAAACTGACTTCATCCGAAAAAAACGAACTGGTTAAGTTATGTAAATATATAAAAGAAGCATTTGTAATTCGAAATTCATTGATAAATAATACCATATAACCGGTATTACTTACAAAATCTTTCTGTCATTTAAATATTATATGTTTTGAAAGTTTACTATATGCATATTTTTCATTTTTCATTTGTTTTTTGTATTAAATTTGTATTGAAAACGTGACATAATTACTTATAAATTGTATGTATTAAGACGATGTACTTATGTATAAGTCTGAATAAAATGTCTGTACTGTTCTGTTCTGTTCCCAAAATCATTTGTGTAATTTCAGCCAAAACAGATTTTAAGGATAAGCCCAACACATTTAATTTCAATTGGATACGGGTTTATACGAAGAATTACAGTATTGTTATTTCCGTTTCAAATGAAAACTTGTTTATGCAGCGCATGCAAAAAAACATGGAACGAACATGGACATTCAAAAATCAAGCTATTGATGAAAAGTGCATATACTATTTTGCATATACAAATGAGGGGCTCGGAACATTTTGCAAAACTTTCATGAACTGCGTCTATATCAGTTTTATTGTAATCTTGTAAAATTAAACAAATCGTAGTATTATGTTGTTCATTCGCAAAACAGAAAACGACATCAAAAGCATGAGTCTCAAGTATCAATTTTAAAATAACAAGTGTCCGCTCTCGGCCAATATCATCATCTTATTTATTTCACACACGTGTATTCTATTAAGAAAATACGACAACATCACACCATGAGCTTGTTATAAATATCTTTAATCGTTCTCGACGGTTGTGTCTTATCAATAGTGTAATTTATAACAAAATCGTGAGTAATTCGAATATTCATTGTTATTAGCTGTGTTCTATTCAACTTCCGTTCTGGCGACCTGCACTGGCTAATTACAACAAACTTGGTAAAGGAGAAGTCTAACGTGGCATATACGACTTAACCGCAGTAATATCCGCATCTATATTCGGAAGTCCAAGACAACACAAATACGTACGTTAGAAACAATGTTTATTGACTTAAACGACTTTGACAAAACCTCCAAGACACAAAAATAAAAGATAGCACGTACAGTAAACAATAACGCATTTTCAAATATGTATGGACAGGAATCATCCAGAAACATCAGTCCATGGATTTAAAGCTAAAATTTGCAAAACACGGCTTATGACAAATGCATTCGCGCAGTCTGGTCCATGGCAACCCTGCCAGCTATAGAGTCACGCTGTAATCGTGGTATCGTTGGCGGATATGAAAGGTTCGGGCAAGGCAGCGCAAATGCGCCGGTTAGTCATAAGCTACGCCGACCGCAAATGGCATAAGACTCATTTTCGCATGACAAGGCGCATATAATTATTGTTTAAAACACCATAAAACGTGCACCCTTTGAAATGTTTTTATACCTGTGTTCTTCCATTATTGTTTAAACATACTCAAACAGCGGATATAACAATCATTAACTAATGTAAACCTGCTCTTCCTTTGCAGATGTGTTCCATGCTGCTGCCATTGAGACCTCTGGCGTTCAAACTTCAAACAGCGATGCAAATATCGATAACTATCCAGTTTATTATACGAACATTAAAAATAGAAGCAGTACAGCATTTAAAAGACTTCGTGGATGGACAGTGAATTATGGGAAACGATCCTATTGCTCATCACCTATTGATAAGACAGACGAACTGCGAGAAAAGACTGAACGTGAAATTAACCTTTTAAAAGAAATAACCAACACGAAGGAATAAGAGGAAAATGAAATGCGTTTTGACGATCTTGATACACATCCAAAGATGGGAAAGGGATTTATGAATTCAGAGTTAAAACGCGATAATGTTAAACATTTTCAAAGTTGGTCGACTGCGTATGGAAAACGTTCAGTGTCACTAGACATTCGTTAACGATAACGAACTCAACGTTTCTGAAGATGACTCTTCTGGGAAAGCAGCTTTTCAACAAGACGATGACATTTCACATTGTATGGAAGGACAATGGCGGCCATATAACAGCAAAGAGGAGTCAAGTTCGAAAGATGTTTATAAAATGGCATCTCAGTCGGCGGCGGCAGACGGTAAACGATAATCAGTGGATGAAAATAGTAAGAAAATAGTTCATCAACGGGGAATAGCATATGGGAAGCCGCATGAAGGATGGGGAGCGACCTATGGAAAGAGAGTGTCAGGGTGGGGCACTACATACGGTAAAAGAGCTCCGGTTGGGGCTATACATACAGCAAAAGGGTCCCTGGTTGGGTTTCAACATACGGCAAAAGTATCGCCGGTTGGAGTGCAACATTCGGCAAAAGGGGCCCCGGTTGGGATGGAACGTACGGTAAACGGATTGCCGGTTGGGGCGCAACAAAAGGCGAAAGGGCCCCCGATTAGGGTGCAACGTACGGTAAAAGGATCGCCGGTTGGGGTGCAACATACGGCAAAAGGGCCCCTGGTTGGGGTGCAACATACGGAAAAAGGATCGCCGCTTGGGGTGCAACATATGGCAAAATGGGCCCGGTTGGGGTGCAACAAACGGAAAAAGGGGTCCCGGTTGGGGTGCAACATACGGCAAAAAGGCCCCTGGTTTGGGAACAACATACGGCAAAAAGATCGCCGGTTAGGGTGCAACATACGGCAAAAGGAGCCCCGGTCGGGGAGCAAAGTACGACAAAAGGACACCGGCTGGGAAGCAACGTACGGCAAAAGGATATCAGGTTGGGGTGCAACATATGGCAAAAGGGTGCCGGGATGGCGCTTTACCAACGGCAAGCGATCTTATGCCTGGAATGCAAACAAATGCCGGGATGGTATGCGAGATATGGGAAAAGATACATCGAAGCCGAAGGCACTGAACCAGTAAATCTTACTGACGCAAACGGAGAGAGTCAAGAGGAAAACACTGCATAATTTATCAATATATGGACAGTGGATACACATGTGCATATCATTTCAAACAGAATGGACATCAATAAACTCTATACAATTAAGATATAACATTTCATGTTTCTTAAAAGAATTGTATGAAACATTGAATTCGATAATTTCGCAATGTTATTGATTTAGGAAATACATTTTGAAGTAATCCATAAAAATACAAATTTATATTTAGAACATTCCAATTAAAGATGATTTTTGCAACGTTGTTTTGTTTAAATTGAGCATGTTTTTGTTGCTTCAAACATAACTTCTTGGACAAACAGGTCTTTATTAAGTAATGCTCGGTATTTCTGGACCCAATAGCGCCCTCTCTTATTTGCGATCTGCATAAGCGATGCAACTAATGTATGTTGGCAGAGCTGAGTCTCGAAAGACTATGCTTATGCGCTCTGTTTGTCACTTCTGGGGGTAACGCCTGCTGTAACTTAGCAGGCCGATGCGGGCGTGGCAGCCCTTGTTGCACAAAACGCACACAAAGGGGCTTGCATTCGGTGGGATGGCGGCGCGCGCTTTTCGCATGCTTCTCTTCTGAGTTGAATGTCCGGATCTGCTTTCAGCAGCTGCCTCAATACCTCTGTGTATAGACTCTCGCCAAGCGGTGCGATCCTCGGCAAGATTCACACAGGTTTCTACTGTAATGCTTTGAGGTCCCGCTTGCAGGCATCTTTGTACCTGAGGGCTGGGCGACCTACGGGTCGCGTGCCAGTTGCAAGCTGGCCGTACATGACGTCCTTTGGTAGGCGTCCATCCTCCATGCGGCGCACGTAACCAAGGGCTTACTGTCAGCTTGAAAACGACTAACATCATGGGCCAGGATGCCAGCAACGTTCCCTGCATTAAGATCGGGGACTATATCCTGAAGGTGGTGGATGACCTACCTTGGTTCCACCATCAGCGGAAACCTCTCCATCGATTCCGAGCTTAGCAAGCGCATCGCAAAGGCTACAGCAAGCATGGCCAGACTGACAAAGAGTTTCTGGGAAAATAAGCTTCTAACAGAGAAGACCAAGACCAGGGTATAACAGGCCTGTGTCCTCAGCACTCTGCTGTACGGTAGCGAAACCTGGACGACCCTCATGCGACATGAACGCCGCCTCAACACGATTCACATGCGTTGCCTTAAGCGCTGTTTGGAGATAAAGTGCCAGGATCGTATCCAGCACAGTGACATACTGGAACGTGCTGGGATCCCAAGCATGTATGCCCTACTAACTCAACGAATACGCATACAATTTACCCATATATACCATGCATTTCTAGATGGAAAAAGAAATGGTTAACACACACACACAACTTAAATATGTGGTGCGCATATTGCTAGTGTTTGCAAGAAAACAAAAGTTCATGGTCATATGGATGTAAAATAGTATTGTTACAACAAACATCTATATGAAATGAATAAATAGCATGACACTCGATTTCTTTGTTATATTTTCACATAATGACCAATAAAATGTACATAGTATGCATGAAATTACCTGAGTGTGATACAGCTCAATTTACCTAATCGTGATAAAACTATATAAAGAGTGCCGATATGCCATTAGAACATCTATTTGCGTTCACTTATTAGTCAAAACAATTTTAACGTCAGCCATTACACAACTTTAGATGCATTTAGAATTTCACAATGATAAATTATTCCAATAAGAGCAAGCTATTTCAAAGACACTATAAGAATAATATTTCATAACTTTTAATTTTTACTGTAACCATCAAAGTCCTTTGTTTCTGGATCGTTTATTGTATTCTGAAACAAAGATGTATACATTGATAAACATGTTTCTGAAATCACGTTGTTTTCGGCTTCATACTAAGGAAAACAGATGTTATTGTTGTTTTTCTTAGTTAATGTCAACACGAATCACTGAAAAGCATACCGTGAATAGATAGAGTTGGTAGGATTAGGTTCTTTCTTTAAGACCAGTCGCAAATACGTCAAAACTATGGAATATAACCGTGGGATGTGTCTGGGTTTGTTTTAATTACAGAAAATGCCCAAAAGGAGAGGAGTTAATCTGGACGTCACTATAGCGTGAAGATGAAGTGCTAAGGCTGCGTCTTACTGTGGCTAAATACGGCGAATGTTATAAGCATGACATAATCTTAATGTGTTTGACTCCACGATAATTATATTTTCCAAGAATTCTAGTACATGTAATTTGGATTATAAAAAATCGCAGTTTTTTGTGTAGAACTGAAATGTACTTCTGTAAGTGGATTATATTGGCACTCATTTCAAAACAATCAAGAACTGTTTCTTAATTAGATATTCCACCTTCATACCGCTTTGGCACATATGAAGAGCTTTCAAAGTGTTTTACGAAAGACAACGAAACTGTATTGACTGAATATATGACTGCATAATTGACATAAGGAGACAATGCAGATGAAATGTCAAAGGAAATGCACAAACTGAAACAATTGTCACGAGCCGAGCAGTATCAGTGATCTTTATTTACCTTTTAGCCAGTTACTTCCCTTTCTATGGTAGATGCATATTTCTCTTTACTTCGAAAAAAATGGATTTGATAGACAGTTAATTATTTTAAAACAAATACTGTTATGCTTTTGTTCTTAATACAATAACAGGAATATACAAATTCAACATGTATAATATCTATATAATATATTATCTCACAATAAATTGCAGTCAACAAATCATGAACTAAAATAGATAATTTCAGAAAGTATTCTGAAGTTCGTAAAAGTACAGTTTAAGTGATCTATTTTGTACATCTGATCTAAATACTTGTTTTAAATGTATTAAATGGGTGAGTTTAAATACTAATTTTCATTATACATCTTATCAATGAACATACGATTACACAAACGGGAGCACGACAATATTGATACACCCTTGCCCATTGAGTTGTGCTTTGACCTTAAACATTGAACGATATGCATGCGAACAGTGCTCGACTTATTGTCTTCTTAGAGAATGACATTCTGGAGTACTGGTAATTGTACACTCCATTCAGGCATTTTAAAGGGGCGGAGAATAAGGAAATATAGTTTTAAATGTTCCCCAAGTTATTTGAAAATCTGCCAATCTATTAAAGTATTAGGGGTCCCAACAAGCAATTTTCTTCATTTTCAGCGATTTTGTTTGAAATTTGACCTCAATATTACAGACTTAATTACGTTGTTAGTTCAACGCGTACTGAAACATTTTTGCATTGGTTGGTTAAATAAAAATTTGTTATTCGGATCTACAGAATTGGAAAACTCTAATCTAATACGCACGTCCAAACAAAGGTGATTCTATGTTATGTTCCAATGGTGGTCTCGTGCGACAAAAAGTTGATATGGGATGTTGAAAGATTTGTATGGTGCTGCTTGGTTGATTGTGGCATTAGTGTGTTATTTTTAGTCTAGCGCATTTGTAGTAGGTTTTTCGGTTTTCGTAGTGGTTTTATCCGCACAAACTGGGAATCAAAACGTATCTTGTGAGACGCACCACCTACTAGAACAATCACCCCATCCTGTTGTGCTATTTATGTGGTGTGAAACCTGGTATCGCGCATCGCGGCTGGCAACAACAATATCCATAATGAGGGCATTAACCAGGAATTGCAACGATATAAATACGCAGTTTCGTCTTAAAACATAGAACAATGTTGGCAGGTCTTCAAGTATCCCGAAATAGGGTGACTTAAATTGGGGTGATCGTAATGTAATAACGTTTAGCCAAAACAACAACACGAAAACGATCCTTAATCTAATTTGGATACCACACTTTAATTGCTACTCTCAAACCAATTTGTTTCTCAAAATAAATATATCTCGCATTTTTTATTGACGCATCAGTATATATAAATGTATTTTAAACATACAACAAACAAGTTATGTTTCAGATATTTTGAAAACCGGTACATATCTTTAAGTTAATTTCAATATTTTAATTATACGATGTTTACTAAGCTCTTTGTATACGTCAAATGTTCATACTGTTGATGCATTTTAATATTTAAAAAAGTGTAATTATAATTTTAAGTATTCAGAAACAATGTCCTCGATCGCAGATAATATATGCGCAATTTTGCCTACAAGATATATCAATGTCCAGCATTTAATATCTATGAAATATATAATTTCGTTTTACAGAATAAAGAGTTAGTAGTTGATTTGTTCTGCCTATGTAAATTAATACAAACACTTTTTTTTCCTGATATGTAAAGCTTACAGTAGCTTTTTCAAAGTTCGTTTTGATATTAAAAACAAGCATAACAAAACATATCAAGTGTTAATTAGTTCACTTGTTATTGTAAAATCAATATTGTAAATTAATTATTTTTAAATGGTAGACAAATAAAACCATTTTAGACGAAAAGTATTAGGAACAGGTAATACCATGTTCTTTTCTTTGCACATATTCATGTATTCAGGGTTCACGTTAACTCCATAAAGATATAAATACGCACTAATTTCACCGGGACGCAAACATTGATTGTCCGTTGAGTTTCATGCACGCAAAATGTCAGAGTAAATGAGGTTAGATTTACTATCAAATGTCAATGTACGCTGGTGACTTCTGAACCTGAATCCCAATCCATAAAAAAACAATGCGTGAAGTTGCACTGCTATTTCTCATTCGGGATCTTGATTGCTATACTGTCGAATCAAAATAAGTCTTACTTTTCGGGTCATAAGGAGTCACACCTTTGTGTGGTGAGTACAAAAAACATTAAGTTTGCATAAACTGATGGAAGGTGTCTTCCGACTGTTGTTGAGTAGTTAGAATACAATGTATTATAGAACGCCTAGCAAGTTAGATAAAAAGAAACGTTAACGACATAATCATCTAAGAGCGAATTTGAAAAACAATTTTTATAAAAGGTAGGTTTTTATTGGGTAATGGGCTGTTCAATTATACTAAGACAAAAAAATATATTAAGGCCCAGTCTCACTATCACATTTTGCGATGCCGGTGGAGCCCCGGTGCGTGATCCGGGGTCTACCGGGATGAACCGGGGCTCCACCGGAACTCCATCGGGAACGTCCGGGATGAACCGGGGACAACCGGGGCTCCACCGGCAAACTATTTCAATGTTTAATACCTCCGGCATGAACCGGGGCGCCACCGGCTTGTTATGTCACCGGGGCTCTGCCGGCTACGACCGGGACTCACCGGGTCGTCACCGGGATAAACCGTTGCTCTACCGGGTCTGACCGGGACTCTGCCGGGATGTATACCGGGGCCGCACCGGGAATATATGTGACCGCGCTAAAAAAGAATAACCATCGATAATCCCGGTAGTCGCCGGTCGACCGGCTCCATCAAACCGGGATGAACCGGTGCTACACCGGCAAAAGTGAGACTTGGGCTTTAAGAATTTGATCCATATTTGGGACGCAACATTTGTCTATGCATTAGGAGTTTCAGGGACGCTGTGATGTTTGAGAGGTGCAAAAACTGATATACATTAATAAAGAACACATCTTAATTAAATAAATTAGCAACGGGTTTTTTCATATTCTTTACATTTTAAAAACCAACGCAAAGCTGCCCTATCCAGCTGTTTATACATCTCAACGCAGCATAATTTGCTTTTCGAAGAAATATGATTTCATTATTTGTTCAGGAGGCTCTTCTCCATCGACATTCGACTTATCACATTAAAGGATAATTTCACAGTTTTGGGACGAGAATTGTTTATCAAGGCCAGAATTTTTAAGCAACCATCTTCACGATCTTTAAAAAAAAAACGTTTATATGTTTTGCAAATTTGGCAACATTACTCATTTGTTTCATATTGCGACTTTTTTTACGAAATACATTGCGTATAATGTATAAACTTGATATAAATATCCCTATAAATAACTTCGTATGAACATTGTGCTTCTCATATACTTAAAACATAACTTTAAACAATGTAACATAGAACAGAAAATATCATTTTTAGGAAAGTATATCTTGCAGCCCAAAACGTTCCCTTTAATCATAGGTTGCTCATAAACCAAAAACCATAATAAATGCAATGCACGTTGGAAGACATGCTTTGAGCACATTGGCTTTAATGACGATATAATTTGGATTGTTTTTTATTAAGAGATGTTTGGTTAATGATAATTTTGCTCCATATAAAGCTGTTTGCTTTATATAAATAACTGGTAAATGATGTTACTTCCTACATAACATAGAATCTAATTACACTTTATATAATAATTTTAATATATGTTATTTTAATGGTCAACAAAAAAATATATACTTAGCAAAATACATACCACGCACATTTTCCAGCTATAGTTAGTGCGTTTACACTTTATTTGAATCGGTTTTTTTATTATTTACATTTTTTTAAGTCCTTTTTTAGTTAAATGACGTCAAATAATGTGTGAACTATAATTTAACTATCATTTAGAGTGTCAATATGTTTTTTTACATATGTCTTCAAATTACTGTCGTGTGTATAATGTAATACGTGTTTGGATGTTGCTCATGCTCATTTGTTCCGTCCATGGCTAATTTTAAGACCAGATAAATTTAATCACAGACTACCTATTTAGCAATTAACTTACGACGACGTTAATTTATGGTCTTCTGTTATAGTTCCAGCATGAGTTATGCCAGGGTTCGTTTTACATTTCTTTTCTGATGAATTAAATCCAATCAGCATTACAAAGATAAATGGAGTTCACGAATGCGATTACTTAATTTCATTTGAATGCCGTAAGTTCCTGGCTAGTGCTTTAGACAATAACGAGATACAAATCTGTATCAACATTGCCATAAGTAAGTAAGCAATTAATTTGTTTTATATTTTCCTTATGGTTCTTTTTAGAAGAGTCCCGCTGACAGCTTGTCAGTTTTCTCTAATGTGGAAGTACGGATCTGTTTAATTATCTTCCTGTGATGTGACATGTTCCTGGCGATGACAAGCCCCTTGCACACTGCCAATTAACAAAGAAACAAAATACGCCGTAAATTCAAGACGTTAGCGATTACATTATGTTGTAAATACGAACTGTCTCTGTAACGATTTTTTCTCAAGACTGTCTATTTCTGGTTTAACTGGGTACCTTTTGGTTATAATATTTCCACTATCACTTCTTCCTTTTTGATTACAGTCATTAACTATGCGAAAGAACAAAATAGAAACGATCATTCAAAATAATGAAGATTATACTCAAATGTATTGCATATCATATAAGTGTTAGTCATTCCTCTAAAAGATTCAAATAGAGATGTTAAAGACAAATAGAAATGAGCCTTGCCAGTTATGAAATTAACTGTAAATGGTGATGCATTCACTACTAAATGTATCTGTCAATCCACAAGATATATGAAAAAAGCAGAACACATTCTTTGTTTAACGAATGGGTTGTTTTTTTTTCCAGACTTTGTCCACATTCCAATTTAAATAAAACGCATTTGATTTATTTGACTACGAAATTACCAATATTGCAATGCGTATATTGTGTATGTGTGCGTATTGTATAAAAATTTGAAACAAATGAATGGGATACTAGGCGAAGGCGTACTCTGTTGTCATAAAAAGCAGAGGTTGCCAGTAGCTTTGGCTGTCATCATTGATTTAGTTCTTGTAAATATTTTGTTATTGAGTCTTTCTGATATAGAGCTCTAGAGAGGCATGCTTTAAAGGATATTATATTCCGCTCGTACTTCTACGCTACTTTTTGTAACATTGTTGGAAAAACTATTTTAAATCCAATTTTAACTCAATATTATATTGTTTGGCTACAGTGGTGTTTGCATGCAGATACTCTCAATTTCAAATCGACAATAAAATAAGTATACATATAGGTAAGTGTTTATTTAATAAAACATCAAATAAACACACTCGAAACTATATTTGGATGATATTTAAACTTAAAATCAATTAAGCAATTTTCAAGAACCGCTTTTAGTCACACACCATATTGATCTCAGCATTCTTCGTAGTTTGCTATTGAATTTACATATATTAATTTGATTGTATGGCAATGCCTTTTAGATTAAAATACATAACAGTGTTCCTAATAATAAATTTCAATTAATCACCAGTTTTCCCACAAACCCGTTGTAACGGAATAATATGAGGTATCAGCTCACTACGCCAACTGTGCGCAGATAATAACCGGTTCAGCAAAGGGATTCCTGCCATGTTTGGATTGCGATATAGAACAACGCTGTCAGTTCAATGAAAACTCACACGGCGCCTAAGAAACTAGTTCGTGAATGTCTGTATAACCAGACATGCTCGATTAGGTGTGACATGGGGGCGAAATGGTTATGGCGCGTGAAATGTATGTTGGAAGTCGTTGGAAAGCGTATCGCAATTAATATGTTCTCTATCGATTTTTTTTTTCAATATGTTAATTACAATATTTTTACTTAATGTCGCGACATGTAGCTATTTACACATCAAATGTCAAGCGGTGTACCTGTCCAGTTGGGTTCTTTAATGACTGATCGATAATGGCCCTAACGATCATTGAAGACGAGGCTTGTGTGTGTGTGTGTGTGTGTGTGTGTGTGTGTGTGTGTGTGTGTTGTGGAATTATTCCAAGTTTACATCTTGCTGTTACAATAACAATTTGTATGATCTATTATAATGAATAAATGATTACTCCCAAACATCAGTTGCGTAATTTCAGCAACAGATTTTAAGGATAGGCCCAACACTTTAAATATCAATTGGATGCGGGTTTATACGAAGAATATAATTTTATTTTGAATACATCACCAGTTGTTATTCATATTATTATTTCCGTTTCAAATGAAAACATTGTTAATGAAACGTACGCAAATAACTATGGAACGAACGAGAACATGCAAAAATAAAGCTACTGATTGCAAATGCATATACTATTTTGCATATATTAATGAGGGACTGGGAACATATTCTTTTGCAAAACTGTTACAGACTGCTAATATATAAGTATAATTAGAATCTTTTGTAAAATTCCAAATTCTAAGTATAATGTGAATTCTCAAAACAGAACACGAAATAAACACCATGAGTCTCAAGTACCAATTTTAAAATAACAAGCGCCCGCTCTCGGTCAAGATCATCGCCTATTTGATTTCACACACGTGTACTTCATTAAGAAACTACGACAATGTCACACCATTAGCTTGTTATCTTTAGTCATTCTCGACGTCTGTGTCTTATCAATAGTGAAATTAATATCAAGATTGTGAGTTATGCGAATGTTGATTCGTATAAGCTGTGTTCTTTACAAGTTCCGTTCTGGCGACCTGCACTGGCATATTAGAACAAACTTAGTAAAGGAAAAATCTAACTTGGCATATACGACTAAACCGCAGTAATATCCGCATCTACATGTATATTAGGAAGTCCAAGACAACACAAATCTCTACAGATACAATGTATCCTTGCATCTTTTGGAAACCATGTTGTTTTACTTATACGACTCTGACAAAACCTCCATGACACAAAAATAAAAAGATAGCACGTAAAGTAAACAATATCGCATCTTCGAATATGCATGGAAAGGAATCATCGAGAAACATCAGTCCATGGTTTAAAAGTTATGATGCATATGACCCGCGTCATGCGAAAATGGGTCTTATGGCATATGCATCCACGCATTGTTGTCAAAGGGGAGCTCCTGACCAGACGGCGCGAATGGTCTGAAGCAACGCTAGCCGTATATGGCATAAGACCTATTTTCGTATAACTAGGATCATATATTTATTGTTAAATACAGCAGAAACATGCAACCATTCAAATGTGTGTATACGTTTGTTTTGTCATAATTTTTTAAACATACTCAAACAACAGATATAACAATCATTAACTAATGTAAATATGCTCTTCCTTTGCAGATGTTTTCCATGCTGCTGCCATTGAAACCTCTGGCAATCAAACTTCAAACAGCGACGCAAAGATCGATGACTATCCAGTTACCTATACGAATATTCAAACACGAAGCAGTACCGCATTTAAAAGACTTCCTGGGTGGACAGTTTGTTATGGGAAATGATCATATGACTCATCACCTATTGATGAGACAGACGAAGTGCGAGAAAAGACTGAACGTGAAATTAACCTTTTAAAAGAAATAACCAACACGAAGAAATTGGAGGCAAATGAAATGCGTTTTGACGATTTTGATACACATCCAAAGATGGGCAACGGATTTATAAATTCAGATATAAAACGCGACAGTCTGAAACGTCTTCAAAGTTGGTCGACTACGTATGGAAAACGTTAAGTGTCACTAGACCAGGACGTAAGCGATAACGAACTGATCGTTTCTTGAGATGACTCGTCTGACGAAGCAGCTTTTCAACAAGAAGATGACAGTACACACTATATGGAAGGCAATGGCGGCCATATATTAGCAAAGACGAGTCATGTTCGCAAGATGTTAATAAAAATGGCCTCGCAGTCGGCGGCGGCATAGGGTAAACAAGAATCATGGATGAAAATAATGAGAAAAGAGGTCATCAATGGGAAATAGCATACCGGAAGCTGCTGGGATGGGAAGCGACCTATGGAAAGAGAGTGTTAGGCTGGGGCGCTACATACGGAAAAAGAGCCCCAGGTTGGGGCGCTACATACGGCAAAAGGGCCCCTGGTTTGGGTGCAACATACGGCAAAAAAGACCAGGATGGGGTGCAACATACGGCAAAAGTATCGCCGGTTGGGGTGCAAAATACGGCAAACGAGCCCCCGGTTGGGGCGCTACATACGGCAAAAGGCCCCCAGGTTGGGGCGCTACATACGTCGAAATGGCCCCAGGTTGGGGTGCAACATACGGCAAAAGGGCCCCCGGTTGGGGTGCAACGTACGGCAAAAGAATATTAGATTGGGGCAAAAGTGTGCTCGAATGGCGCGTCACCTACGGCAAGCGATCTAATGACTGGAATGCTTTGTATGGCAAACGAATGTCGGGATGGTATGCGACATATGGGAAAAGATAAATCGAGCTCGAAGAAACTTAACCAGTAAATCTTACTGAAACAAACGGAGACATTCAAGAGGAAAACATGCACACTTTGAAACGGACACGGTAATGAAAAGCGTTTTATGGAAGATGAAATATACAATCAATAAGTAACGCTAAGAAATGTGATGTCGATTTAAGTGTTTTACTAAGATATCACTCGTCAAATTAAATAATTAAATATAATTTATATTTATCGCAATATTTTTATAAATTGTTTAACTGCATAATTTATAAATACGGTCAATGGATACAAATTTGCATATCATTTACACGGAATGGACATCAGTAAACTCTTTAAAAATTTCATATAACATTTTATGTTTGTTAAATGTCTTGCATGAAACACTTAATTCTATAATTTCGCTGTATCATTGAAATATGATAAACATTTCGAAGTACGCTATAAAATAAAAGTATATATTTAGAACATTCCAATTAAAGATGATTTTTGCAACGTTGTTTTCTTTTATTGAGGATGTGTTTGTTTCTTCAAACATAACCTCTTTGACACACAGGTCTTCATTAACTAGTGCCCGGTATTTCTAGAGGAGATCCCATGAGAGGCCTCTATGTTGTGATCTGCATAAGCGATGCAATTAATAAACACACATACATACCATACATTTCTAGATAGAAACAATGGTTAACACACACACACACACACACACACACAACATAATGTTTTGTGGTGTGCATCTTGCTAGTGATTACGAGAAAACACATGCTCATGGTCATAAGGATGTAACATATAGTTGTTGCAACATAAATCTAACTGAAATAAATATACAACATGCAACAAATTTCTGTAATTATCTATATGCAATCAATATATTACATAAAACAATATTTCTCTACTATATATCCACATTATTACCAATAAAATGTACATAGTATGCATACAAATACCTTAGTGTTATACAGCTCAATTTTACACATATTGGAAGAAATTGGCGTTTTAAGTTTGATCAGAACTGCTGATAAAATCGGAATAACAAAAGTTTGTAACAAGACAATGAATGACACCCCTGTACCGAGCTAAATAGGTTTGTGGATTATTATTTCTGCATATGAAAGACGAGACAAAAATCACCTAAACTGGTTATTACACATAATGGTATTTCTTTTATACCTAATGATAAAATAGGAAATTTCTGCAGTGAAATAACAGCAGTGAAAAGAACACAATTGTTATTTTCACCGGTGAAAATAACAAATTTTCGGAATTCCTTTTTCTATTTTGAGATTATCATATTAAGATGTACTTCCCTTGTTTATATCCTTGTTTATATTTTTTTTGTATGATCACGAGTGAAATAAAATCGATATTCCACCGAAAACAACACATTTCCTTTTAAGTTTATGCTTTTTTTACCGTTTATTTACATTGTAAAAGAGTTTAAATGAAGAATTTCACTGGAATAATGACGTCATTTCGTCAACAAAATGACGTCATTGCAGCCACTCGTGAAAATATATTGTCTGTGATCACTTGTGAAATAACAAACGATCTTGCACGCACTGACATGAACAAATATTCTTTATTTGTTTACTTGGTAAAATCTACCGATTAGTTCGGAAAGAATAAACACTAGGAGTTTGAATAACGTAATTTCAAATACAATCAAAATGAATCGCGTTATCGTCAGTTTCATTTCAACAGATTGATTTGCGGAGATTCGTTTAACAAAGTAAATATCTGGTAACATAAATATTGCCGTTCTTTTACTTCGTACATTACTCGAGATTGTAGCAGAAATCAGACAGTTTTGCCTGTGTGCTCATTTACCGCGATGACACATCTACAGCTGTGTATGTTATTTAATTGTTAATATTGTTATTGCGTCTTTTTCCCCGTTAACAAATAAAATGCTTTGATATGATGAAATTCGACTGCGAATTTTTTTTAATATGTCTTGTGAACGTAGAGAGATATTTTACCAACGTTGTTAGTATTTTGTTTCGTTTTGTTTTCTATTGTTTTCAGCGTATTATCTAGAATTGGAAAGCTTAAGTTGATATAAATTTCATTAACATGATAAAAATTTGCCTTTTCAATAAAAACCAGTTAATGTATTAACTCAATTTTCTTAAACGTGATCAAACTATATAAAGTGTGCTAACCTGGCGATAGTACATCTATTTGCGTAAACTTATTTGACGCCAACCATTACACAACTATTAATACGTTTAGAATTTCGCAACGATACTTTGGATGGGGAATAACTATCATTACGTGCGTTTGACTACATTTTAAACCAGTAACATTTACCATGCATCCAAACCGTGTTGGAATTAAGTTCTTAAAGATAAAATTCAGGAAACGTTTTGGTCTAATGATTGCAATTACGTACACATTACTTAAGATTAAAATCGAAGCGTTCACCCATTTTATGTCTATACAAAATAAATCCCAATTACCAATGCCTTGGAAATTACTGAATAGTATCTTTACTATTAATAAATGTCACAATTTGTTAAAATATTTACAGAAATATGTATGTATTGAAAGCGTGCATCTTTTTTTTAATTGAAGGTTTGTTCCAAATATGGTTTCGATAAGAACCCATTAAATTTTTTCAAAACCTTGCGTGTTTCAATCGAGAACGAATCTTTGTGTATATTATGTACACGTGAAAGGCATTCTATATGTACAAATGGATAACGTTTCAATAAATTCACGTACTCGTGTTTGCATCCCAGCAGTTTTCTGTCAAAATAAGTGGCAATCTTAAACGTTTAAATCCACAAATGCACACTGTTCTATCATAATTTGCTTCAAGATTCACAGCATTAAATTTATGGGAAACACTTTGCATCAAAACGAATACTTATTTCGGGATTGTGTTCAATAAAGTAGATTAAACTTGACAACAACGCTGAAAGTATTTATTGCCGGACTAACCCATAAAGTATGATATAAACCAATTAACAACGATTTATTCCTTCTTAAATATAATCTTTCTACATAAATCAGCAAGCGAAGCCACATTAGGACGTGAAGTATAAATACTGTAATGAGTGCGCGTTTTGCGACGGCCTTTTCCTTCCTAGTACTGACAATAAGAAGTGATGTACATCAAAAGCATGTTGAGTTACGACGGTTTTGTAATCATATTCAATATGTTTGATTGACTTAAAAAAAAGTTAAATCTTAATTTAGTCATTGTACATGTTATTTTATATATTTTATTTATGGTGTTGAAGCTTGTTGAACTCTTATGACAGCAACAACAAAATTCGATCGTAAATGTACCATATTATATACATATCTCTTCGTTTTTTTTTGAATTTTTACTTTCTGCCAAAATACGAAATAATCCACGAACGTTGCAATTATAGTGTCGTAAAGATATTTCTTGGCAGTTGTTGAAGCGCCAACAATTTAAAAGGAATACGCTTTTGATCAGTCCAAAAACAATCAAATAGATTGCAGTAGATAAAGTAACGTATTTGTAAATAGAAACAATTATTTAAGTTGTTTAAAAGCAACAGTAAATATGCTGATGTCTGCGTTTCTTTTACTTATGGTGGAATGACCATACTTATTTGTCTCACGAAACAATTTTATTTGAAATCTTCCACAACTACAGAAAACGAATTCTTTACAAAGATACAAAATCCGATATCATTGAAAGCGGATACTTATCCATGTTTTTCCCATTCAGCGCGGATGCTGTCAAGGATACCCTTTAACATGCTTTATATTTATCTTTTGTGCTTAAGCTCTTTCTATCAAAATAACAAAACTACCTGAAAATGAAAATTATCACAGTAAATGAAGAAGAAAAAACTTTTACACCAATTTGCTGTCGATACAAATATAAGTTTAGATGGAACAGAACATTATCTTACTGAAAGACTGCATACTCTAAATAACTTGTTTCTTGATATAGTGTTTGTAAATTGTAACACATCTTAAGCGGTATGGATTGGTAAAAAAAGTTCGTTTCTAAAAGCATCAAAATAAAAGGAAAGTTTAACTTTAAAACTGTTAGGTATACACTTCTATGCCGATTTGCAATCAATTTTAAATCTAATGTATCGTGATAAGATATCTAAATTGAAAAACAAGTTACCAAGTCGAACAAAATAAAATTTAACTAAAATAGGGAAAATCACAGTAATACGAACACTTTTGATATGTGAGTTTAATCACCTTTTTAGATCTCTGTCTGAACCCCCGCCAACTTGTTTTTAAATATTGAAATACTTTTAATGATTATATATGAAACGGGAAATATCACAGTAAATTCAGCACCTTAACTAAAACTATTGTGATAGCGGTTTAGAATTGATATATTTAGAACATTTCGTTCAAACCATGAAATAACATGGCCGATTTCATCGCGTATATTGATTTTTTTAATTTTGTTTGTACGTCAAATTCTCCGCTTCGAAAACGACTGTATATTATACTATTGTATTCATAGTCTAAATGAAAGCCATCATTTGGTTCTCTTGTCTGAAAGGTTACTAAATGAGAGATATTCCACCTTCATACCGCTTTGACACAGATGAAGAGCTTTCCAATTGTTTCATGAAAAACAACGAAACTGTATTGACTGACTTTATAACCGCATTATTACAACATTGAATTAGGAGACAATGCTCATGGGATGCTAATGGAAATGCACAAAGGAAATGCTCAAACTGAAACAATTGTCACGAGACAAGCAGCATCTGTGATCTGTATTAAACTTTTAGTCAGTTACTTCTCTTTCTATGGAGCAGCTTGGTCTGTTCTGTCGTAATAAAGTGTTATTTATAATCTAGCACATTCGGAGTAAGTCTTTTGGTTTACAAAGTGGGTGCATCTGAACCATTGGGAATCTAAACATATCCTGTGAAACGCACGGCAAACTTATATAATCATCCCACCATGTTGTGCTATTTATGAGGTGTGAAAAATGGTTACGTGTGCGCATACGTCCTATCTCTACGCCGCTGGCAACAAAACTATCAATAGTGAGGGTATTAACCAGAAATTGCAACGATATAAATACGCATTTTCGTCTGAAAACATAAAACAATGTTGTCAGGTCTCCAAGTATCCCGAAAAAGGGTGACTTAAATTGGGGGTGATCGTACTGTAATAACGTTAAGCCAAAACAACAACAGGAAAACGATCCTTAATTTAATTTGGATACCACACTTCGATTACTACTCTCAAACCAATTGGTTTCTCCAAATAAAAATGTCTAGTATATTCTTATTTATGTGATGTCGTTAATATTGTCATGGGACGACTACAACTACTTGTTTTGCTTGAACAGCGTGAGAAGTACGTATGCAATCAATCATTATAAAACTTACTTAAACATTAAATATGATAATCAAGTACGTGCACTCTAATATTCAGTTGTCGATATAGTTTAACAACAATATTAACCAGGACTTAAAATAAGTTTCAAATTGGCAACATTTCACGGAATTGATTATCATTGACAAAAAGTACATTTGTTTTAGGTTGTTCAAAGACCAGGTGCGAACAATTGTTGACATTATTGCATTCAGTTGTCAGTTACGGTTTTCAACGCTAAATTATATTTCGGTATATAGTATGTGCAACAAAACACATCGTTCTTTTATAAATTGCAAAACCATTGAAAAATCGAAATAAAGCACTTTTATATTTCAACTGAATAAACATACAGATACAAAAGTTATAACGAACCAGGGTCTAAACAGTCCAGTAATTCTTAATATTTAATGACATGTTACAGAAATGTTGCATGTGATAGGACGACCTTTCACCTTCACCTATATTATTGACCATAACTTTAGTATCGATGTCTAAGGGAGATAACCCTCAAATAAAAAAATTAAAATTCGTCAAAATAGCTAGGAATCAAAAGTTGCTTGGTCATCGGTTTGTCCATTCATTATAGCAGAAAAACCAAAACTAAGCAAAAAACGAGAACATGAAGAACGAGTTAGCAAATTGAAAAAAAAATCATTTGTTTGAGGTTTTATCGCATCACTATTATTTGATATTTCCGTCTCCAGCACGGTTCACTGCTAAAACAAATATTACTTTACCAAGTCAGCAAGTGTAATTTATTTAGGAGCGGACAACGAAACTAATATTGAAGTGAAAAAAACTAACACGAATAACAATAGTATTTTCATTTTGTTATTGCACCCCATAATCAATTTGTGTACATGATGACGTTTGTTGAACAAATTAATTAATGAAATAAGCAATTTTTTATATCGATTTTTGAGTGTTGAGTTTGAGGATTATCTCACTTAAATACAGCTTAATGAGGTTAAGGTCATTAATATACTATAAAACGTGGTTGTGACGGTAAGAGCTTTCCTTTTTTCAGAGTAGAGATAGTAATTTGTCGCATGACAGCAGCTCCATCGGGAGGACGGGCACAACTGGTTCTCACCTGACACTCAACTCTAACTTCTGGTTCCGGGAGCCTGACCCAACCACATGACCCTGGTAACCGCTTCTCCTGGATGGCGAAACGAAGTGAGGGCGCTGGTACGTTTTGAACGACCAGCTGCACGTTCTAAGAGAGGAGACGGGCGCCGACAAGATTAACTCAAGTCCACGGAAAGGAATGAAGAGACCAAGACTACAGAAAACAAAGCCTGATCGGTCGGGGCCCGAAATAACAACGACCGCGCAATCAACTCCAAATCTTCAGGGTGGATACGACCAGTTATCTACTATAGCTTACCCATTTATCAAGATGATAACGAAGTAAACAACCATGGGAACATAGAACGTAAAAACACTCTGTGCATGCGGAAATTTCTATGAACTGACGCACGAGCTGCAGCGCTACCACTGGGATATCATCGGACTAGCCGAGGTCAGATGGCTAGGCTTCGGAGAAACATCAACGGACAAGGGGCACACGATATGGTGCGGCGGGTAGGATTCCAAACATTGCCACGGGGTTGCTTTCATCGTTAGGATGGAAGTCGTCAACAGCGCCATCAATTTTACCCCAGTCTCCATACGTATCTCTTCGAGACCTCACAACATCACCATCATCCAGGTCTGTTCAGCAGCATCAGACTTCGAAAACGAGGAAATCGAAAAGAGTTATGAAGAAAAAGAGCGCATCACAGCCAAGTTCCCGAAAAAAGACATCCTTATTGTGCAAGGCAACCGGAACGTCAGTGTTGGACTAGACTCCTACCTGGACATGGACAGTAGGTATATTTGGCATAGGAGAGACCAACGGCAGAGGTCTGAGACTTCTTGAGTTCGCTAGAAGCCACCAACTCACCCTGGCCAACAAGCTGCACCCACACAACCCGTCCAGAACAGCGACCTGGCATGATCCACATGGGCAAGTACACAATCAGATCGACTAGATACTGGCGCCTCAACGATTCAAGTCCAGCATCAACAAGGCGAACACAACAACGTATCCCGGCGCAGACATCGGCAGTGACCATGACTTAGTGCTCGCTAAGTATAATTGATCATAGATATGTCTCTGAGAGAAAATTATACATTAATCATAACAAATAGCACAACAATAAATGATGACACTGCATTAAAACGATATTTTTATATAAAAAATACATGTACACATAATATATCGTATTATTTACGTATCCGTATATAATTTATAAAATTGTAAATTATTACGCCTGTTAACTGGCAGTTAGGAATCTATATGTAATAACAAAGCTGACCCATTCAAAACACCATATAGCATAGTCTGTTTTTCTCAACTGTAAAAACAAAAATAATTTTACGGTGGTTTAAAGCCTTATTAATATCCTCGGCTAGCCTTAGTGATTTTTTGATGACGTGCTACGTGTATAAGGTAAAAACATCCTGAAATTTATGAAAGTTTTTTCAGGGTTTTCATTGCAACAATATTTTGTTCTATATGAACGCGAATGGTCAAGTTTGACGAAATTAAAATTCACATAAAACATTTTCCATCGAGAATTTATATCATTTTGTTTTATATTTTGTTAATATTTTATGTTGGTATTAAAATACATGTTTTTGCTTTTTCTCTATGTATACTTTTAAGTTTCTATCATTTTCACAAATTCTAAACAAACTAATGATCAATACGATCTGACACATTATCTTTATTTACGTATGTATGGAAGGGTTTATCCGTCAGTTCTCGCATTATGCTTTATGGCATTGTATTTCATGCAATTAATTTTCCATGTTGATATTTATAATTGCATTTTGCTTTATGACATTGTATATCATGCAATTCATTTTCCATGTCGCCATTTATAATTGCATTTTTCTATTTATGATATTAATTGAAATGATACGTTTGATTGATAGTTTTTATAATGAATCCATGGGTCCTAATGACATCTGTATACTCCTTTGTTATATTTAATAGTTCTTCTTTTTATGTAAAAAAGTAAAATGTAATGTAAATTCTCTCTTTACTTTACGTGTTGAAATGTAACAATAAAATTAGTACTTCAAATTTCGTTTTGCAAAAGTCATTGGAAAGAAAACACGGGACGAGTTTTTTTTCCAATTTTTTCAATACGGCTTGCATAGTTCTTTATAATGTTTACTCGATGTATGTTAATCCTATATTCTTGCCAGTACATGACGTATGCATCATTTCTGTTAAATTGTTTATGTGGCTATCTTCTTGTTGCTTTATTCATCTTTCTATGCAAAAAATGCGTTTTTACATAACAGGGAACCAATAAGAAATGTGGCAATTTAGCGCAAATTAGTATACAGGGAGACAACTCTGGCGTGTGTATGAAAATTTACGGGGTGTAGACTACTTTTGTCGAAACAATATTTGCGTCCAAACTAGTTTTGCTGATAATACCCTTCGTGAAGAGATGTATTCGTGTAGACTAGTTAATAAATAAATAATATTATTTATTTGCAACTTGCAAAACATACGGTACTGTGACGTACGACCACGATACACGCGTGTGCGCATGTGTGCGTTAGCGTATATGTGTGCGTTTATATGTGTGCTCGCGTATGCGCGGTGTTTGTTTTTATGTGTGTGTTCTGTGCTTTCATCATGAAGATTTATTGCATTCTGAACAGTTGTTGATGAACAAGTTTATGACCTAGTTTATGAGGTACTTCAGCGCCTGAGACTGCATTATGTGAGGATCCGGAGTGTGTCCAAGCAATACCTAACTAACGAACTAGACACACGAAAGTTGGGATTCATATGAATTATAGCTGATATTTTTAGCTATTCAGTTTTGACTAAATTATTTTCTGTTTTGATGCGGTTTTGTGCTTTGTGGGAGGTATGTCGACCACCAACCAATCTCGCATGCTCAGTGAGTGGATATTCAGCCTGGGTTGCCTAGGTGAGAATCACGTGTATCAACCACTGCGGACGGACGAATAAAGCAGCGACTATAATGCTTCAGTGAAATCTTTTAGCGGAGCATACAAATGTTCATATTATTGTTTATAACAATTAATGTTCTCTGCTAACTTTTTTCGGTAACACTTGCGCTTATTGTTCCATATGCGTGTGTTGGTCAAAATATTAAGTGGTATGAAAAGTACCTCACGTACGATAGACTAACGTCCATCACAGTCAGTCAAATCCGCGGTCTGCTTAAGATTAAAGCGTACGCTTAACCTGCGGTGATTTCAGGTTGTTAGCCAGTGAGCCACATGAGGCTTACAAAGTCTAAAACAAATCAAGCAATTTATCAATCAATATCCATCCATTCAATTATCCATCCACCAATCAATCTAATACGTTTGAGATGTTACGCAACTTACTCCATCCCGACGAACTCAAGCCCCGTAAGAGATGCAATAGTAAGAGATACAGTTGCGTACTGCAACTGTAATAACTAGTGCGGCCACCGCGTCATTGCCAGTATTTCGAAATCCTAAGAAATTAAATAACTGCATAAGATCGACAAAATATCGTTTGATTTCAATTAACCCATCTGTGTAAATACTCAGCGTTTCTTTTGTGGCTGACAGGTAAAGACGGATGTACAAAAGTACTGACCAACAAACTTATTAACCATACTTCGATTTGCTTGTGTAAACAATACCAGCCGGCTTTTGGCTTTTTCACAGACTCGCAGAGACGGGGCATTTCGACAGAAATAGCCAGTGATTTAATAAGCCGATATATAGCTTGGAGTTTAATAATCCCGATATTTCTTGTTCTCCGCTTTATATGAATTACACATTACAAATTGTCATGTCGCATTGGATTAACTTCATGTTGCGTCATGACTTGCAACATGCTTAGTGCCTATTGCTTTCGTCTTGTTGAATTACTAGTGTAATTACTAGTGTAATTGCTAGTGTAATCATTAGTGTAAAGTTGAAATGTACAAACATTATGTTGGTAACGAATAGCATTATAGAAAAAGCATTTGTCATATATCAACATGCAATTGTAATTTGTCAACATGGAGTTGTAATTAAGCAACATGCACTTGTCATTAAGCAATATTCAATTGTCATTTAGCAACATGAATGGACTTGTGGATTTTCCCTTCTATAAACATTAGCATTAAGGCGCATGCATAATGCATTGTTTATACAGCAAATGCAAGAAACACAAATACAGTTGTATTGTAACAGAATTCAAATGTAAGTTTTAATATAGTAAAATGTAGTTGTCAATTAGCAATAAACAATTGCCATTAAGCAATATGCAATTGCCATTTAGCAATATGCATGTTCTGGCGGATAAACCCTTCCATACGTATGTTGTATCCGTTTTTGTATAGCTGCTTTAAATACACTTCAATCATCATGTAGAATAGACAATTTTAAATAAGGCTTAATGAATTAAAACATAATTTTGTTTACGGTATTCGAACCAAAACGAAGTTAATCGTTTAAAAGCCGTTTTGCTTCCAATTGAAACCCCTCGGCCACTGCAACGAACAAATCATGTAACAGGTAACTAACATGGAATGCAATTCTCATCAATCAACGTGGCCATGGGGAATACTTCGACGTGTAAATGTTTAGAAATAATTATGAAGTTATAAATACTTTGAAAGTTTAGAAAACATGGACTATATCAACCTTTATTATTTTATGAAACTACCAATGGTTCATAAAATTGGTCAGCTTTGTTTGTACCTACGGATTAGATAGGGTTCTTCAAAGAAGTGGCGAACCGCATAACACCAATTAAGAAGCAATACAAACAGTTTTCTTATAAATAAATAACGGTGCTCATTTAAATATTATGATATACTCCAAAACGATTTAACAAAACGCGTATATCGTGCATGTTGAATTATAAATGAATCGCGCACATCGATGTATGATAATTAGATTTTTATTTCCTCCGTGACATGTATCATATATTACAATGTAGTAAATAGAACTTTTCAGATAACTTTAAAAACCTGTATTTTCGATTTCAGTCAACAAACCGACGATCTTTTTGTTAAAACTTTTGTTCAAGCCATTCAATTATTAATGTAAACATGTAGACATCTGAACATTGAACAAAAACAGTACAAAAAAAAATATGCGCTTAGGATTGGACAACTTGGTAGATGTGACACTGGTAATAATTTCTTATGATATAGATGGAGTACTATTTGTAAATGTCAAAGGTCGGATACATGTATACGTTTGTATGAAATAAAGTAATGAAAATAATCATTTGTAAGGTAATACAGCACTATTAAACTCATTTTCACCACAAACGCATGCTCACAGAAATGTATAATCATGTCATCGCATCAACTTGAATAATCTGCGATACGTGACGTATGATTTTAATATGTGACACAGACTCATTCCATTAACGCAGCTGATATAATTAGCTTAACATTACAAAGTACGTTAATGAAGGCTGAGATAGATGCAAATGCTAAGATAAAACCTGACAGTGTATGTACGCCAAAATTGCTTTTCTAATGCATCTGAACACGGGGTACGCATGTCCAGCTAGAGGGAAAGTGTTGATATATTGTAGGCTTTTAATAAATGAACACAAAACCATGTGCCTTTTGACAATGCGCTCTCGGCTGTGTCAAGAGCAGAATTAGCCAGTGCATTGAGTGTGCACATCGCATGTCCAGATGCTGTTGTCATTTAAAACTACTAGGAAAAACAATAACTGGGAAATATGTATTTGCTGCGTTTCAATCACGGGTACGATTGTTCCTATCCCTCGAGTTGATAACAAAGCCATACTAGTCAATATAGTCATAGCGTGATGCGCAGCCAATATTGATTGAGAATTTGAACTTGAAAAGAGGTGTGTTTAAATAATAAGAGAAAATGCATGCGTATTGTATCAATATTCGTGCCATATATTATAAGTACTCCTTTATCACCGCTGCAATTGCTGTAAAGAAATTAACAATGCATATACGTCACACACGATTATGTTTGACGTTTTGACGGATTAATTCATTTTCTCCGATAAACTTCTTTTTAAGATGATTTTCATCCCTAAAAACCCGAATGTGTGCCGTATTTTCATTCCATGGCATTGTAACCCAGTTTATATACTGTATAAACGACCAACCAAGCTCTTTGCTTTTTATTGAATTTAAAGATTTTGGTGCAAGTGAAATCTTATCCATAAAGATCAGGGCTATATTGAACCATAGAGAAGTTGTCACAAACATGATCCGTATCCGGTATAGTATTCAAAGATTAGTCCTTGTATTACATACGCTTGGTGAATTATTTTTATCATGTTATTTACGAGACGCTAGCTCTACAAAAAATTAATATATTCCATTACGTTATATAGTTTATAAATATCACATTAACCTTGCACGATATTTTACAGATGTTCAACAAAGCGTGCGAATACAAACTGCTTTGAAAAACTTTGAAACACATGTGATATATAATCAACAACATAAAAAAAGATTAATGAACAAACAATCATTGCCCGTTGCGGCCCATGGGCGCAGCAAAATTTCAGAGTATATGAGTTTACATTTAGTGACAAATGTGCATGTATACTGTTGACCTCTTAGCCTGTACCCGATACATACAAAAGTAATGCGTGAAGTAGCACTGCTTTTTCTCATTCGCGATCTTGATAGCTATTTTCGAATCAAAATGGGTCTTACTAGACGGACCATAATGAGTAATACATGTGTTTCGTTAGTAAAAAAAGTAGCTGTCCGAGATATTAAGTGTACATTCACATGTTGCTAAATGATCTAAATGATCGCTTGTCACTGCTGGATGATGGTTACATTTAGCAAATACATGAAACAAGTTTTCCGACTGTTGTTGAGTAGTTAGTTATAGAATACAAAGTATTATAAAACGCTTAGCTAATCAGATATAAAAACGTAAACAACATGATCATCTCAAAGCGAATTGTTATACTGTTTGTTTATAAAAGGTACGATTGAATTGAGTAATTGGCCGTTAAATTATACTAAGACACAAATATATATGTGGAATTTGATCCAAACATCGGGACTCAATCTAATCCGTTTTGGACGCAATATTGTTTTATGCACTATGAGTTCCAGGGACGCAGAGATGTTTGAGTGGTGCGAAACTGATATACATACATAAATAACACATCTTAATTAAATAAAATGACAACGGTTCCATTCATATTCTTAACATTTTGAATCACCTACGCAAAGCTGCTCTTTCCAGCGATCTATAATTTTCAACGCAGTATAAGTTGCTTTTCGAAGAAATGTGATTTCATTATTTGTTCAGGAGGCTCTTCTCCATCGACATTCAACGTTAAGGGGAGAATTTGTTATCAAGACCAGAAATTTTAAGCAAACATCTACACAATCTTTGAAAAAAAAGTTAACATGTTTTACAAATTTGTCAAAATTACTTATTTGTTTCATATACTGACTTATTCTGTATTAAATACATTGCGTATAATTTATTAACCAGATACAATGCGTATAATTTATTAACCAGATACAAATATCCTTAAAAAAAAACTTCGTATGAACAGTGATCTTTTCATTTACTTGAAATATAATTTTTAAATGTATCATAGAATAGAAAACGTCAATTTCATGAACGTATTCATGGCCGCCTGAAACGATCCCTTTAATCATAAGCTGCCGCATAAACCAAACAACCAGAATCAACGCAATGCACGTTTGGAAGATATGCTTTGAGCACGTTGGCTTTAAAGACGATATAATTTAGATTGTTTTCATTAAGAGATGTTTGGTTGATGATAAGTTTGCCACATATATACTTTTATTTCCTCCGGGGTAGGAGAGCAGAACATATGTACAGCAAGCATGCATTCAGAATTAAATACAGTTTCACAGCACATTGTATGTTATAGTGACATATACATTGTTTATGGCAAAACATAAAATAGATTGAAGTAATGAGTAAGTACATTAACAATATACATTCTGACAATTCACAGTATCACCATAAAATAACATAAACAATAACCAGTGCGAAAGGATACTTGAAAATATGTAATTTAATACACTTAAACTTTTAAAAGCTGAAAAGCAGCCATCGTAATAGAAAAGTTTGAGAAGCGCCCATTTTAATTTTCTGAGCTGCGTTTCAGCAACGATACCGTTTGCCCAAAGGCGTTCATTGGCATTAATGTTGTAAATCGGATTAGCCCGATGCGGTTAAATACACGTTCCCACAGCCGCTTTCGCTGTGCATCATTAGTGGTACAGAAACACATCAAATGTACAGTTATGTTATCAACAATAAGGTCACACAGGCTACACTTTTGAGAGAATGGGCGTGACGTCACTAATCCGATACTATGTAGAATTGTTTGACAGGCAGTCAGAAGATTTGGATTTGCCCTGGCTATATCCCACAGTGGCGAGCAATTACCTGGTTTAATCACGTTTCCTAGAACGTTGTACTGGTCACAGCACAAAAGTCGCTGAGCCACATCGATGTTCGCCTGCAGATTAACTGTTTAATCAATTATTGTTTTACAGGTAAACTTTGTACGGAATAGTCCAGTTTCGATGTATTCATTGAGAAATTGAAGGAGACCGTACTTTCCATAGCCTGTACACGTCTGGCAGAAAACCTACACTTTGATTTTCCAGATTCATATATCTGAGCAACCTGTTATGAAATATATCTTTCACCAAGTACTTTGGCGATAATCGGCATAGCTGGCCTTAGTGTTAAATGTATCATAGAATAGAAAACGTCAATTTTATGAACGTATTCATGGCCGCCTGAAACGATCCCTTTAATCATAAGCTGTCGCATAAACCAAACAACCAGAATCAACGCAATGCACGTTTGGAAGATATGCTTTGAGCACGTTGGCTTTAAAGACGATATAATTGAGATTGTTTTTTATTAAGAGATGATTGGTTGATGATAAGTTTGCCACATAGAAAGCTGTTTGCTTTATATAAATAACTGGTATATGATGGTTATTCCCATAGAACTTAGATTCTCATTATATTTAATATAATAATTTCAATATATTGTATTCAAATGGTCAAAAAAGAATGTTATACTTAGCAAAATACATACCACGCACATTTGCCAGGGTGTGTTAGTGCGTTTACATTTTATTTGAATCGCAAACGTTAATGATTTACATTTTTTCAAGTCATTGTTTATTTAAATGACGTCATATGACGTTCCTGGGAGTCATTTTTTAAGACCAGAGAAATCTAATCACAGACTACCTATTTAGCAATTAACTTACGACGACGTTAATTTATGGTATGCTATAACAGTTCCAGCATGAGCTATGCCATAGTTCAATTTACGTGTCTTTTCTGACGAATTAAATCCAATTGGCATTGCAAAGATAAATGGAAGTCAAGATTGCAATTACTTAAAATCATTTGACCGTCGTAAGTTTGTTGCTACTGCTTTTAGACAATTACCAGATACAAATCTGCAAAAACCTCGCCATAAGTAATTAAGCAATTAAATTGTATTATATTTTCCATATGGTTCTTTTAAGAAGAGTCCCGTTGACAGCTTGTCAGTTTCCTCTAATTTGGAAGGATACGGATCTGTTTAATTATCTTCCTGTGTTTTGACATGTTCCTGACAATGACAAGTCCTTTGAACACTGCCAATTAAAAAGAAACAAAATACACCGTAAATTCAAGACGTACGTAATTAAATTGTTTTCTAAATAAGGAACTGCCTCTTAAACGATTATTTTCAAGACTATCTATTTCTGGTTTAATTGGATACTTTTTGTTTGTAATATTTCCACCATCACTTCTTCCTATTTTTTATTACAGTCGTTAGCTATGCGAGAGACGATATAGAAACGATCATTCAAAATTTGGAAGATTATACTTAAATGTTATGAATACCTTAATATATGTGTTAGTAAATTCCACTTTTCAGATTAAAATATAGATGTTAGAGCCAAATATATATTAGTCTTCCAAAGAATGGCACTTACTGTAAATGCTGATGCATTTACTACTTAATGTATCTGTCAATTTCCACAACATATATGAAAAAAGCAGAACAAATTCTTTGTTAAACGTATGGATTGTTATTTTAAGACTTTGTCCTCATTTCAATTTGTATTAAACACATTTGATTTATTAGACTGCGAAATTACCAATTTTACAATGCAACTATTGTGTATTTGTTCATATGGTATAAGAATTTGAAACAAATTCAAATGAATGGCATACCAGGCGAAGTCGTACTCGTTTGTCATAAAACGCAGAGGTTGCCAGTAGCTTTCGTTGTCATCATTGATTTAAATATTGTTAATATTTTGTTATTGAGTCTTTCTGATATGCAGCTCTATAGAGGATTATTTATTTATTTGTATTTTTGTATATTTTTTTATTTTTTATTTNTTTTTTTTTTTTTTGGGGGGGGGGGGGTATTCCGCGTTTACTACCACGCTACGTTTATAACAATGTTGAAAAAAATATGTGAAATATAATGTTAACTTTACATAATATTGTTTGGCTGCCGTGATGTTTGCAAACGGATATTTAATATTTCAAAAGGACAATACAATGAGTATACATATACGTAAGTGATTATTAAATAAAACATGAAATAAACACAATCGAAACTTTATTTGCATGATATCCATACTTAAAATCAATAAAGCTATTATCAATAACCGCTTTTAGTCACACACCATATTGATCTCAGCATTCTGCGTGGTTTGCTATTGAATTTACATGTATTGATTTGATTGTAGACAGACAGACGTCAGAATAGTTTATGAACGTCTCAGTTTTGTACATACAAACACAGTAAATCAGAACAAAATCATTATATATATATGTACAAAACCACTCTAAAGAGTTACGAGAGACTTAGATTCTCAAAATTCCAAAAGTGTTCAATGAGTATATTCATCATAAAAACTTTCACATCTCTAAGAAATTTAACACAGATTCTTAAACAAATTAAACTGAAAAAGATAAATTGTATTTAAAATTAAATTAAATATATTAACACAGACAAACAATATGCTACCATGCAATTTGTACATTAACATGATTATAAACAGTTTCGTTGTTATAAATTACAAAGTATATTATTATTTGATACGCAATCCATATATACACGTGGTTGCGTCGCTCCATTAAAATGTCAAAACAGGTCCTGGCACTGGGTTAAAAAAGCGCTCATCTGACAGCAAGAAGTTCGTTTTCTCTCTTGGGATTAGTAAGTTGAAATTCGAATTAATATTTCTCTGATATTTGCATATAGGGGACACATCAATAAGGCATGCTGTTCACGTTCGACACATTTGTTACAGATAAAACAATATCGTTCATTTTCTGGTACACCTCCATAACGTCCTGTTTCTATACGAAGAGGTGCAACACCGCAGCGGAATTTTGCCAAGGCACTACGTTGTGCTCGACTTATCGTATTACACATGACGTATGGCTCAACAGTAAACTCTGTCTTAAAATGCATATAGTTTCGAAGCTTATTTCCCCCATTTGTGCGTATTTGACCATGTTCTCTATTAACGATGTCTTCCCATTTACGCTTAAATTCGTTCAACATGACTTGTTATCCCCACGCTTTTCGAAGCGTGGGGATAATGTGGTTTTCTCCGCCGTCTGTCCGTCCGTCCTGGCCTCTTTCTTCTCCTACACTTTTAGCACTAGAACCTTGAAACTTACACACATGGTAGCTATGAGCATATTTGCGACAGTGCACTATTTCGAATATTTATCTGACCACTGGGTCAAAAGTTATTGGGGTTGGGGTGGGGCCGGGTCAGAGATTTTCACTCATTTTACTAACAACTTGCTTGCCGTCCGGCCTAGCCACTATATCCTCCTACACTATTAGCACTAGAACCTTGAAACTTACACACAGGGTAGCTATGAGCATATGTGCGACAGCGCACAATTTGGAATTTTGATCTAACCCCTGGGTCAAAAGTTATGGGGGTTGGGGTGGGGCCGGGTCAGAGATTTTCACTCATTTTTTAGGTTATTTTACATTAACTTCTTCATTTCTACACCGATTTACTTCAAATTGATACTTAACATCGCTTTTGACAATACGGCCAATCTCAACTATGCATGGCCCCATTACCAACCCTGGGGCGCTCCGCCCACATAGACCACGCCCACCCAAAATTTTGTTTTAACATAACTTCTTCATTTATTCACCAATTGACTTCAAATAAATACTGAACATCTCTTATGAAAACACGGTCTATCTCGAGCATCCATGTCCACATTACCCACACCAGGGCCCCGCCCACATAGGCCAAACCCACCCAAAATTGCCTTTTCGTCCGTCCGTCCGTCCTGGCCACTATCTCCTCCTTCACTATTAGCACTAGAACCTTGCAACTTAAACACATGGTAGCTATGAGCATATGTGCGACAGTGCACTATTTGGAATTTTGATCTGACCCCTGGGTCAAAAGTTATGGGGGTTGGGATGGGGCCGGGTCAGAGATTTGCACTCATTATTTTTTATGAAAAGGCACTCCGTCATACGCCACATCCACCCAAAATTGCCTTTTACTATAACTTCTTCATTTCTGCAACGATTCACTTCTTATTGATACTGAACTTCTCTTATGACAATACTGTCAATCTCAACTATGTATGGCCCCATTACCAACACTGGGGCGCCCCGCCCACATGGACCACGCCCACCCAAAATTTTGTTTTAACATAACTTCTTCATTACATGCGGTGTGGAGATACGCGTCGACCGCGGCTGCGCCATTTCTAGTTGGTAGTAATTTTTTAATTATAAACTTTTGTTGATTTTTGCTGTATATAATACCATTGCGAATGGCAATTTAGTTTCGAGCTATCCACATTCCACTGTTCCTAATAAAATATTTCAATTAATCACCAGTTTTCCCACAAACCCGTTGTAATGGAATAATATGAGGTAACACCTCACTACGCCAACTGTGCCCAGATAATAACCAGTTCAGCAAATGGATTCTTGCCTTGTTTGGATTGCGATTAAACACGAAGGCTTTCGGTTCAATGAAAACTCACACCGCGCCTAAGAAACTAGTTCGTGAATGTCTGTATAACCAGACATGCTCGATTACGTGTAACATGGGAGCGAAATGGTTATGGCGCGTGAAATGTATGTTGGAAGTCGCTGGAAAGCGTATCGCAATGAATATGTTGTCTACCGCTTTGTATTTTCAATAGTTTAATTACAATACCTTCACTTTATGTCACGACATGTAGCTATTCACATAAAATATAAGACAGCGTGCCAGTCCAGTTGGATTCTCTAATTACTGGTCAACGGAGGCCCTAATAATCATTGAAGACGAGGCTTGTGTATGTGGTTGTAGAAATATTCCATTTTAACATCTTGCTGTTATAATAACAATGAGTAGGATGTATTATGAATTAATGATTTCTCTCCAACATCATTTGCGTAATTTCAGCCAAATCATATTTTAAGGATAGGCTCAACACATTTAATTTCAATTGGATACGGGTTTACACGAAGAATATAATTTTATTTTGAAAACATCACTTGTTTTTATAAATATTATTATTTCCGGTTCAAATGAAAAACATGTTTATATAATGTACGCAAATAAACATGGAAAGAAAGCGAACATGCAAAAATAAAGTTATTGATGAAAAGTGCATATACTACTTTGCATATATTAATGCGGCGCTCGGAATACATCTTTTGCGAAACTTTCATAAACTGCTAATATTTTATTCTATAATTGGAATCTTTTGTTAAATTAAAAATAAGGAGTATAATATTGTTCATTCGCTAAACAGAACACGATCTCAGTAATATCAGCATTTGTATTAGGAAGTCCAAAACAACACACATCCCTACATATACAATGTCTCCTTGCATCCTCTATAAACAATGTTGATTGACTTATACGACTCTGAAAAAACCTCCATGGTGGCAAAGGATTTATGAATTCAGAGATGAAACGCGATAATCTGAAACGTCTCCAACGTTGGTCGACTACGTATGAAAAACGTTCAGTGTCACTAGACGAGGCTGTTAACGATAACGAACTGAATGCTTCTGAAGATGACTCGTCTGAAGAAGCAACTTTTCAACAAGAAGATGACAGTATACATTATATGGAAGGACAATGACGGCCATATAATAGCAAAGACGAGTCAAGTTCAAAAGATGTTTATAATATGGCATCGCAGTCGACGGCGGCATACGGTATACGAGAATCAGGGGATGAAAATAATGAGAAAAGAGGTCATCAATGGGGACAAGCATATGGGAAGCGGCTAGGATGGGGAGCGACCTATGGAAGGAACGTGTCAGGCTGGGGCGCTACATACGGCAAAAGAGCCCCCGGTAGGGGGTGCAACATACGGCAATAGGACCCCCGGTTGGGGCGCTACATACTGCATAAGTGAATATTTCCGCGTGTCGAAAAGTTAGCGAATTCAAAATAAGCATTTATCGTGCGGAAATGTTAGCGAATCGCCCGAATCAAAATGACATACAACAATATTTCAAGTTGTAAAAATTGCAATTTATTGCTATTACATACACGATCGTTTGATTGACGGATTTTAACTGACTACATTTAACATTGTTAGTTTTGTGAAATATATTTGTTAATGTTTAGGACACATCTTGTTCTATGTAAACTGTTTAACTGATTTGTGATCACACTTATCTTGTGAAATAAAATGATTTTAGAGTGGTTTGTTCTATGTTTTTCATTGTCAAAAATTGCTGTTTGCTAGTAGTTGTTCACTTGCATTACAAGAATGTATAAGACAATTGCGAGATACAGGTGTTGTTGTTAACACCTCAATTGTAATGAGTGATGCGGTCGGTATAATGGGAAATACATGTAACTATTAGCAAGGCCTGTTCCCCGATAACAATAATCCTATTGTTATCGAGCGATAAGTTGTGAAAACATGTTTTACGACCGAGGCTTGATAGTTAGTCAAACATAATAATAAATATATTTTTTATAAACTTGTTTATGTATATTTCTCCAAAAACTTATAATCGCAATTATTTTTAATCGAGCACAAAGTTTGTTTTTTTAATCTTTAACCCGTGTCAAGATTAATTTTCTTACACGATGATATACAGTAATTATCTGCACCCGATGTCATCGTAAATATCTACCTCAATGGCGGCGCAATTTTGGCTGGCAGAAAATGTAGCGAACTTATTGCGTTCGCGAAATTCGCAAATATTTCCACTTCGCTTACTTAACCACTTATACAGAACGGCAAAAGGACCCCGGCTGGGGCGCTACATACGGCAAAAGGACCCCCGGTTGGGATGCAACATACGGCAAAAGGGCCCCCGGTTGGAGTGCAACATACGGAAAAATGGGCCCTCGGTTGGGGCGCTACATACGGAACAAGGGGCCCCTGGTTGGGGTGCAACATACGGCAAAAGGGCCCCGGGTTGGGGAGGGGGATAACATACGGCAAAAGGATCGCCGGTTTGGGTGCAACATAGGCAAAAGGGCCCCCTGGCGGGGCGCTACATATGGCAAAAGAGTCCCCGGTTGGGGCGCTACATACGGCAAAAGGGCCACGGTTGGGGTGCAACGTACGGCAAAAGGATATCAGGTTGGGGTGCAACATATGGCAAAAGGGTGCCCGGATGGGTCGTTACCTACTGCAAGCGATCTAATGCCTGGAATGCTTTCTATGACAAACGAATGCCGGGCTGGTCTGCGACATATGCAAAAAGATACATCGAACACGAAGGCAATGGATCAGTAAATCTTACCGACGCAAACGGAGACAGTCAAGAAGAAAACATGCAAACTTTGAAACGGACACAGTAATGGAAAGCGTGTTATGGATGTTGAAATATACAATCAATAAGTAACGCTAAGAAATGTAATGTCGATTAACGTGTGTTACTGAGATATCACTCATCAAATCAAATAATTAAATATAATTTTGAATTTTCGCAAAACTTGTATAAGGTTTGTTAAATGCATAATTTATAAATATGGACAGAGGATACACATGTGCATATTATTTCAAACGGAATGGCCATCGATACACTCTATACAATTAAGATATAACATTTTATGTGTGTTTAATATTTTGTATGAAACACTGAATTCTATAATTTCGCTATATGATCGATATATGCTGTACATTTCGAAGTACGCTATACAAATACAAGTATATATTTAGAACATTCCAATAAGAGATGATTTTTGCAACGTTGTTTTATTTAATTGAGCATGCTTTTGTTTCTTCAAACATAACTTCTTTGACACATAGGTCTTAAATAACAAGTGCTCGGTATTTATGGAAGAGGCCCCATGAGCGGCCTCTGGGTTGCGATCTGCATAAGCGATCTGCATAAGCACACTATTATCCCATACATACCGTACATTTCTAGAGAGAAACAATGGTTAACGCACACACACACAACATAAATTTGTGATGCGCATATTGCTTGTGGTAACGAGAAAACAAACGTTCGTGGCAATAAGGATGTAAAATTTAATTTTTGCAGCAAAAATATAAATGAAATAAATATATAGCATGAAAAAAAAATTCTTTATGCTATATCCACATAATGAAGAATAAAATGTACATAGTATGCATAAGAATACCTAAGTGTTATACAGCTCGATTTTACACATATTGGAAGACTTAGGCGTTTAAAGTTTTATCAGAACTGCTGATAAAATTGGAATAACAAACGTTTGTGACAAGACAATGACTTACCTGTAACAATCTAAAATGGTTTGTTGATTATTAGTTTTGCATATGAAACAGCAGACAAAACTCACATCAAATGGTTATAAAACATAATGGTATTTTCGTACTTGGGTAAATCTACAGATTATTTCGGAAAAAAAAACATACACTATAAGGAAATATAAAGTTAGAATAACATCAGGGCAAATACAATCAAAATTAATCGCGGTATCGTCAGTTTCATTTCAAACAGATTGATATGAACATACTCGTTAAACAAAGTAAATATCTGTTTACATACATGTTGCCTTTCTTTTACTTCGTACATTACTCGAGATTGCAGCAGAACATGAACCGTTTTGCCTGCGTGCTCAATAGCCGTGATAACACATCAACAGCAGTGTTTGTAATTTAATTATTAATATCCTTATTCCGTATTTCCACCGTTAACGAATATAAAATGCATTGATGGGATGAAATTCGGCTGCAGTATTATTTCTAATATTTCTTGTGAACATAGACAGATATTTGATACACGAAGTTATTTTTTTTTTCTATTACTTTCAGCTTATTATCTAGAATAAGACAGCTAAAGTTGATATTATTTGCACGAACATTACAACACGTTGCCTCTTCAATAAAAACAACTAAATTTATTTACTCAATTTACTTAAACGTGATCAAACTATATAAAGCGTGCCGTTATGCCGCTAGTACATCTATTTGCGTTGACTTATTTGCCAAACACGTTTAAACGCGAACCATTACAGAACTATAAATGCGTTTAGAATTTCGCAACGATAATTTGAATGAGGACTAGCTACCATTACGTGCATTTGCCTACATTTTAAACCAGCAACAGCCATAACGCGTGGGAATTCAGTTCTTAAAGATAAAATCTAGGAAACGATTTGGTCTAATGGTTGCAATTACGTTCACATTACTAAGAATTGAAATCGAAGCGTTCATCCATTTTATGCCTATATATAATAAATCCCAATTACAAATGCATTGGAAATTACTGCATAGGATTGACTGAGTCGTCACAATTTGATAAAATATTGACAGATATAATTATGTATGTAATGAAAACGTGCAATCTATTATTTTTTTTGTAAATTAAAGGTTTGTTCCAAATATGGTTTCGATAAGAAACCATTACAATTTATTCAAAAACTTGCATATTTCAATCGCGAACGAATAATTTTCTTCAAGATTCACAACATTAAATTTATGGGAAACACTTTGCATCAAAACGAATACTTATTTCGGGATTATGTTCAATTAAGTAGAATCAACTTGACAACAACGCTGAATGTATTTATTGCTGGATCTAACCCATTAAGTATAATACAAACCAATTAACAACGATTTCTTCCTACTTAAATGTAATCTTTCTACATAAATCAGTATTTCTACGTAAGTTGGTGTCGCAAGCGCAGCCAAACTGGAACGTGAAGTATAACTACTATAAGACGTATGCGGTGTGCGACACTATAGACGGCCTCTTCCCTCCAACTGACAAAATTGACTTGGTGGCAACATAAAATAAAAATAACAAAACATAAAAAATAATGCAGTAATTTAACTTTTTCTTTTGTTTATTTGATTTATGGTGTTCAACTCTTGAACTCTTACGACAACAACAACAAAAAGGCGAACGCAGATGTTCCATATTATATACATACACATTCGGTTATTGGAGTTCTTAACGTTCTGTCAAAATACAAAATAATCTTTTATGCCGATAAACAAGCAGTTTTAAAAGTAATGTATAGTGATACGATATCGAAATTGAAAAGCAAGTTAACAAGTTGAAGAAAATAAAATTTTACTTAATAAGGGAAAATAACAGTAATAAGAACACTATTGGTATGTGAGCTTAATCACTTTTGTAAACCTCTTCCTGATCCCCCGCCAGCTTGTTTTTAAATATTTAAATAATTTTACTGAGTATATATGGAACGGACAATGTCGAATCAAATTCAGCACCTTAATTTAAAAACTATTGTGATTGCGGTTTAAAATCGATATATTTAGAACCTTTCGTTCAAACCATGAAATTAACATGGCTAAAATGGACAATGGTTAGACATTGCTAACACATATATCTATTTGAATAAACGTGTTCATTGTGGAAAACATTTACCTGAAGTAAAGGTAAATACAATAACAAATCTTTTCTGAAATGATGTTTTGTTAAGTTTTGTAAACACGATCTTCTTACATTCAATGCTCAAAATGTATCTCAAAATACAATATTTTACTATGAAACCCTATACATAAACAACCAATGCATCTGTTCAACAACTGGTTTAAAATAGGTTTAAATTATCTACGAGATTTGTTTAAGAATAACATGTTTAAGTTTTTGCACTTCCAAACATGAGAATTCTAAAGTGGTATATCAAGCTATGAATGATATGTGCTTATATATCCAGAAATCATCGCGTGTATTGATTTTTATTTAGTTTGTAAGTCCAATTCTCCTCTTCGAAAACGACTGTCTATTAAGATATGTTATTCATAGTCTGAATTGAAGCCATCATGTCGTTCTCTTGTCTGAAAGGTTGCAGAGTATGCAGAGTTGCATTAAAACAATAAAGTAAAAGATAGAACCCATTGTTAGCTTGATTAAAAAGAGATGATAGAAATTGTCAGCGCTCCCACGTCAAATTATATCTGAAAGAGAATAGTCTTTGTCTGAGTGATAAACAGCGTGTTTATTAAACGAAAATAGTCATTTTCATAATGATCGGATGCTTCTTTCTGCATTAAATAATACATGCAACATATGAGAATGATAAGACTTTTGTGGGAAGAACCTTTTGTTTTGTTTTGTGCAGGTTTATTAACCACACTTAACGACGATAAAAAAGTGACAACAATTATTTTATAAATAACAATGTAAAAAGTATTACATTTTATAACTAATAAAACAAGTATATACGTCGACAAAATAACATTATTGTAAAATAAGTATAATCTGGATCTGTGATTTGTATGTGTGTCTCCTTTTAAATTCATTAGATTTTTTTCTGATTAATTACCTTACAATTACCATTTTGAACAATGATATATCATCGTCATGAGACTATGTACAACGTTCGTTTGAGAACTTAAATAAATTCTACAAGACAATTATGTTTGACGTCGAATTGTCTCATTTGTTTGATTTATTTAACGTTAACATTTATACTTAAAACTGACAATTATAAATGTGTATTGTATGTTATATACAGTATACATTTTGTCTGGAAATGATTACGAGCGAGCATTTTTTTTTATTATTATTAAAAGGATTATTAGCATCTTTCCATTTTCAACATAAGCAAATTAAATTTAAATCGTGATAGATGTTTTGACATTTTAGCTGATTTTCCGATGTTACCGTGTAGAAAAAACCCGTTGAAAATCCTAAAAACAAAAACATAATGAAAAATTGCCTTTAAAGCCCGTGTGTCTGGTGAGCGTTAAAATAGGCTTCTAAAATAGCTATAGCAATACGCATGGTGACTTATTTGAAATTCTATTTACTTTGAAAAAAAAAAAATATGGTCTTCAATAGACAGCAAATTATTTTAAAACAAATACTTGTATGCATGTGTTCTCCATATAATAACATGAATATACAAATTCAAGATGTATAATATGTTAGGGTTCGAACAAGCAGTTTTTTTCATTTTCGGCGCTCTAGTTGGAAATGTGACCTCAATATTAGAGTTAATTACGTGGTTAGGTTCCATGCGTAACGAAACACTTTTCATTTGTTGAAAACACAAAAAGTTGTTATTCTCCAGATTTGATAAAATCTAATCCATATGTTCAAAAAAGTTGATCCATTTAATGTACCAACGATGGTCTCATGCGAAACATATTTGATATGCGATGTTGAATGATTTTGCTGCTTGGTTTGTACTGTCGCATTAGCGTGTTATTTTTAATCTAGCACATTCGGAGTATGTCTTTCGGTTTTAATATTAGTTTTATCTGCACCATTGGGTATCAAAACGTATCTTGCTAGACGCACGACCTACTAGTAAAATCATCCCATCCCGATGCACTATTTTAAGTGAGAAACATGATGTCAAAATAGCTAGAAATCAAAAGTTGATTGGTCATCAGTTTGTCCCTTAACTTTATCAGGGAAAGCAAAAATAAGCAACATAACATGTAGAACGAAAAAGCAAATTGAAAAATTAATGTGTTTGATATTTTATCGCTTCACTATTAATTGGTATGTCTGTCCCCGTGACGATTTACTGTTAACACAAATATTAATTTACCAAGTCAGCATGTGTCTTGTACTTAAAGCGGGACTGTACGATTTTGTCAAATAAAAATGAATTTATATAAAATGTGTTAAAAATTAGTATACATATATTTCAATGTAAATTAAAATAAAAGTTAAGAAGAACATGTGTCGAAAAATGCGAAATAAGCCAGATATTTAAATCTGAAATCGAAAATGGCTTCCAGCCGAATTCGCCATCATATATATAATGCATGTACAATGTGAATCTAAATTAAGTTTTAGTGCAGATTCGTTCATACGACACAAAGACACAATTTTGTTTCCTTACAAATACGAGTAAAAGTTTCGGCGTCGGCTTTAACCAGCGCTAGCTTGTTTTTGCTGCATTTTATAAAATTCGTCTTCAATGTATAATTTTTATTGCCTATTTTGTTTTATCGTAACATAATTGTATTAATATATTAAAATTTTACACATATAAAAATCGTACAGTAATTCTGTTGAAAGAGCATTAATTTTACCATGCTATTGTTTATACTGCAGCAAATTGAGTTCATGAATAGATGTTTGACATTTAAAAAAGCTGTTAGAATAAGCTTTGATAGACTAGCAGTTNAACTAAAGCTCTTGGAATATCCTGGCAAGCAAAACATGATGAATTTATATTCAAAGTCGGTGATGAAATGACCATGCCAGATGAAATCACAAAGAGAAATGTCTTGAAGACTGTTTGTAGGATATTTGATCCTTTAGGTTTTTTAGCGCCATATGTAGTGCGAGGGAAACAAATCATGCAAGACATCTGGTTAAGTGGGGTTGACTGGGATGAAAACGTGAGAGAAGCAGAGAAGTTGACTTTTGAAAGGTGGTTCGAAGAGCTTAAACATTTAGATAAGATCAAGATTTCACGTTGTCTCAAAAACAAAAATACTGAAACACGGCTGAAGTCAATGTCAATTCATACATTTGTAGATGCATCATCAATTGCATATGGTGCAGTTACATATTTGAGATGTGAGTATGAAAATGAAGATGTGATTGTACGCTTTGTAGCTGCAAAAAGTCGTGTTGCTCCCACAGAATCTACTAGTATCCCAAGACTTGAACTACTCGCAGCAACACTTGGATTAAAACTGGCATCAAGGATTTGCAAAACACTTGAAATAGAAATCAAACAAGTAACATTTTGGTCGGACAGCATGAATGTCATATATTGGATACGAAATAACAGCAGACAATTCAAAACATTTGTGGCAAACAGAATTGGTGAAATTCACAGAGTAACAAATCCAAGTCAATGGAGATATGTTCCAACAAATGAAAACCCAGCAGACTATGTGTCAAGAGGTTTACCTGTTAACAGTCTTGCTGTTGCGAACAATTGGTGGGAAGGCCCCAGCTTCCTAAAAGAAAGTGAAAACGAATGGCCAAAGAGCAAAATTGATGTGGGTAATGATGGAAAACTTGAAATGCGAAAAACAGCACAAACAAATTTGCGTACATTTTATGTGTCACAAGAAGAGTGGAGACTTAGTCCGGAAAGGTATTCAAATTGGACAAACCTTGTTAGAATTAGAGCATGGGTCATTAGATTTGTTGAAAACTGCAAAATGAAGAAAGAAGATCGAGTCCGTGGGCCATTGAATGTAGTTGAAATTGAAGAAAGCAAGACTGAAATGATCAAAGAGACACAGAGAAGATATTTTGCAGAAGAATATGATAAACTTAGTAAGAATCAGAAAGTAGGAATTTCCAGCAAACTGATCAAACTGAATCCAAGAATAGACACCGAAGGGGTGATGAGAAGTGACAGTAGACTAAAGTACTCTGAATTTCTTCCATATGACACAAAATATCCTGTGCTACTACCCAGAAAGAGTCCAGTTACAGAGTTAATTGTGAAAGATGCCCATGAAAAGAACAATCATAGCGGAACAAACCAGACACTCTCTGATCTGTCAGTGAAATACTGGATTGTAGCGGCTAGAGAACAAATAAGAGACTGGGAAAACAAGTGTTCTGAATGCAAACGAAGGAAAGGCCATCCAAAGGATCAAATCATGGCACCTCTACCAAAAGTGAGAACAAGAGTAACCATGCGTGCATTTAGTAATGTCGCAGTAGACTTTGGTGGTCCTTACATTACAATCCAGGGAAGGGGAACAAGGCGAGCAAAGAGATACCTCTGTCTATTTACATGCTTATCAACACGCGCAGTGCACCTAGAAATAGCATTTGGTCTCGACACAAACGCGTTCTTGAATGCATTCTACAGAATGGTGAATAGGAGAGGTTTACCAGTTTCAGTGTATTCTGACAATGGCACTAACTTTGTCGGGGCAGATAAAGAACTAAGAGAACTAGTGCAGAGTGTAGACAAAGACAAAATCAAAGAAAGTGCTGCTAACCGAGGAATACAGTGGTTTTTCAACCCTCCTGCGGCGCCACACTGGGGTGGCGTACATGAAATAATGATTAAATCAGCAAAACGAGCAATATCAGCAATCTTGACCTCAGCTGATATATCTGATGAAGAGCTCATCACAGCTTGTACTGGAGCTGAAAGTTTGATTAATTCTCGTCCACTAACGTACCAGTCTGCAAATGTTGATGATTGCACACCGCTTACTCCAAACCATTTCCTGTTTGGACAAGTTGGAGGTCAGTTTGCTCCAGACTCAGTTGACGACACAGATTATAGCCCAATTAAACGCTGGAGACGTATACAAGAACTCGTGAAACACTTCTGGAGACGTTGGCTACGAGAGTTTCTGCCAATGCTTGCTGGCAGAAAGAAGTGGTTTCAACAACGCAGAGACTTTCGTATAGGAGACGTTGTTCTTGTTGTCGATCCTGAGCAGCCTAGAGGTCGATGGCCGCTTGGTAGAATAGTGGAGATTTTCCCAGGAGCTGATGGTCATGTTCGCACAGTCAGTGTTCGTATTGGACAATCAGTTTTGAAGAGATCAGTTACAAGACTCTGTTTAATTGAGCCAGATAATGAAGATTAGAGCAAGAACTCAGCTTCAAGACCAAGTGCAAGTGTAAATAAGCTAGTTGTATGTTGGTTGTTGTGTTAAGTGGCATAATAATCCACAAAGCAACCACAGTTATTACTGTTAGGTGTAAAAAGTTTTTATATGCAGATTTGCACTTTGATTCAGAGCGCATAATAATCCCTGTGTATCCATATTTTTGGGAAGAGAAACATAATGAACATTTTGGGAAACTCAAAAAACTTGAAATATTGCTTTTAGGCTTGTAATTACATTTTAGTTTACTATACATTGTATGACATTTTGATGATAAAGAATGTATCTTATTTGTTGCTTTTATTATAAACTTGTATCAGATATATGCATGTGAAATGTTATAGTTTTGTTTATAAAAATAATGCGATTGTGTGTAGTTAAGAGGTTTGGAAACATGTTCAATGTTTAAGCAAACACGTTATTCAATACCATAGACTTTAAAGGAAGGATTATGTGATTGAGAATTTGGAGATGAACGTGTCTCGTTTATATTATAGTATGATATTACAGTAAATTATAGTTAGTATAGTAATAGTAACGCTTCCACTGAATCAAGATAAGCAAATAGTACAGAAGATATATCATACTGTTAACATTTGATAGAATACAGTATAAGTCTTATACTAACGGCATTTGATAGAATATAGTATATGGCATACTTTTGAAATTTGACAGAGTACAGTTAGCATAAGCAGTTAGCATACATCTGGTGTACTTGACATTTTGATAAACTAAAGTTTAGGAGTAGAGGAGAATGTTCTGAAGGGAAATTGCATTTAACCATAAAGTTTATAAAAACATTGTGTTGCCGGATTGTTTACATTAACACACTCTGTTGAACGAGCATTAATTTTACCATGCTATTGTTTATACTGCAGCAAATTGAGTTCATGAATAGATGTTTGACATTTAAAAAAGCTGTAAGAATAAGCTTTGATAGACTAGCAGTTTTAGTTTAGTTTTTGGTTTTATAGAGAAAGGATATAAGGAAATATTTTGATAGAAACAATAGAAACAATAGAAAATAGTTGTTTAATGCTATATATGAAAAGTATAGTATTGTGTGAAATATTTAAATAAATATACAGTGTGAATAAAAGTATTATATTGTGAAAAGTGCATTAGTGTTTGTGTCTTATTTTCCTGAGGTGGAATAAATAGACCCTATAGAACATAAGGTATCTGAAGAATTAACATCTACGCCCAGAATATTTTTTTCTGAAACGTCATCTTGAAATCAGTAAATGTTCTGGCAAAAGCGAAAATATAAGATCTCGATGCATCCTACCATTATCGCCGGCAGTTTTAGATAATTTTCAAAAATTAATCGTTTAGTGATAACTTCCATGGGTGTTCAATGGTCAAGTTTGACACATTCTTTGATAAATAATGTCCTACAATTAACAATACTTACTGCGATTGTATGGTCATACAAAAGGATGCAAGTTTAGAACGATAGGATACAAAGTGATTTCTCTTGTGCGAGAATAATCCAAAACAGCATACTGACAACAACGGACTTGATAGGTCCTCTATGCGATGTTTCGATTCACTGGATTCCCGTTTAAATGATCTTCTCATAATTATGTGACGGAACTAAAGAATAAATATTCAATGCAGCCTAAATATGCCATATTTCAATGTTAAATTGAAAATATCTGTCAAAGACAGGTATGCGACTGCGCTTTACAATGAAATAATTGGAAGCTGTTAATATTAATATTGCAAGTAGTGTTTTTTGATAAACAACTGACACATGCTGAGTGGTGATAATAATGGCTTTACATTTTTAATGCACATTTGTGAGCATGGTAAAATAACACAAAAAAGAGCTGACAGTCAATTAACCATTGTTTTACAGACAACATTAATATGTTATCAGGAAAAACATCAACATTCACGTCAGCATTGCCTTACGGGAAATATTGGAAGCAACAATACTCACATAGAGGGAAATTTATTACAATTTTATAAGTACAAATAATATGTAGCTTAAAGATTCACCTAGCATCCATTTCAACAACTGTTATAATAAAGATGTAAACATATACACGGTAAATGCTAATTGAAATGCATGTTCATGTTCATAGTTTTAATTAAAATCTAGCCAATCCAATTATATTATAGGCATTAACAAAATATAAAAGGTGTTGGGATACTATATTTGGTAATGGGTATTTTCTTAATGTGAATAATAGCAAGAAAATAGCAGTTCAATCCAAATAGAGACTGATACGCATAATAAAGGAACTTTTTATTTTATTTTATACAAACATATAGTTTTGAATACTTGCAAATTCTTCATTGTCTAGATATAGCAACTTTATGGTTATATAAATATATATCAGACATTGGAGTTGTCAACAGCATAACATGTGTTGTTATGTGTGACGCTGTCCCAGGGAAGCACTCTTGATTATTCTTTCACTTTGATAGTAGTATGTACAGTTTCTGTCAGGCACTTGATATTATCACAATTAAGTCAAATTTGAATTTAAATATATTTGTAGTTATTTTACAGTATATACAAAACTAAAAGCTGAAAATATTAACTTTAAAACAATAAATGTTATTATTCATTATACCAAGCTCGGACTTTTTTTGCGAATAAATTAGCTAAGCACTGAAGATAATAATGATGAAATTGCACGTGCAAATTCTAGAAAAAAAATGCTTTCATAAAAAAGAATAAGTCAACACAATTTGTACAAAAGGGACACTAAATACATGTCTATAAAATATTAATAAGTTGATTTATAAAATTATGACCATAATTGAAGACCAATAAAATATCATATAAAAGTAAAAGAATATGTCAAAGTAATGTGTAACTGTTATTCACAAACATACATGTTCATATGACATATGTATTATAAACATAATTATGGCAGAATCAGAGGAAGAACTAATTAAAGGTTTGTCTTTGTTCACGGAATACTGTGATAGGTGGAAATTTTGTGTTAACACAAATAAAACAAAGGGTATGGTTTTTTTAACGGGAGGACAACTTATGAGAGATATTGAATGTTTAGAAATTGTAAAATTATTTACATACTTAGGAATTGTTTTCACTACATGAGGATTTTTTGCAAATACTTTTGAAACACTTGCAGGCCAAGCATCGAAAGCTGCTTTTAAGCTTAACTCTTACTTAGTACATTTTCCAACAATATCAATACGTACCAAATAAGAGTTGTTTGATCAGCTTGTTTCACCAATTTTAAAGTATGTGTAAGAAATCTGGGGCTTAACTGAGTCAATGCAAATTGAAAGAGTCCACATTATTTGTGTACAAACCTACTAGGTGTGAAAATGCAAACAGAGAATTAGTTTGAAAATTCCCAACTGAATTCCCTATCTAGCTCGAAATATGTATTGAAAACATGTTTTCTCAATTTTCTCAATTTTTAAGTATTTGTCAGCAAAAACAAACAATACCAATTTCCCAATTTTATTAAAAGACACAATTTTTACAACCAAAAGTGCCCAGATATTTCCAAAATAGTTTAAAAACTGTGAATAGAAATACACTTTATATTACTTTATATTAACAACAAATTATATTTATTAAAACATTTCTCACAAAATAAGCAAAATGGATACAATCTGATTGGAAATAAATATGTTTTAAATATCGCTTCGCAATATTTATTTCGCATTAAGAAGATTAAAGGCTCGTCGATCGTTCAGACAGGACTGCATGTAAACACAGGCGTAAAAACAATGTGCAACATATTTAGTACGCATTTTTTGTATAACAGCATTCGTAAAGAACGTTTGATATGCAATCAATATAATTGGATTCCCCTATTATATAAGATGTTTGTGACTCATATAAGATGCGTGTAAATTTTAGACACGATGCAACCAAGATTAACGAATGGAACATTCTACAGGAACTTGTTCAGAAATGGAATGACATTCAACCGGCATTTACAGATAGTATAAGGTTCTCCTAGAGACAAAGTTGCATCCTATCATCAGTGCAATTTTACTAGCATTTGTGTAAACTTAATTGTGATAAACTCTTAAATGTTTTACCAAAAGTTTATAGTTCTAAATGGGTTTAATGTTGTGTTTTCGTCATATCTGTTTAATCCACGTTTTGACCTTTTTCCACCTTTGTACTTGTCCATTTTAATCTTGTGAAAATTTCCCGCCAGAAAGGCCAAATCAATAAATGTAATATTCGTATTTTTGAAAAGAAGCCACCAACTCACCCTGGCCAACACGGTGCATCCTCACAAACCGATTTAATACTGGCTCCGCAACGGTTCAAGTCAAGCATCAACAAGGCGAACACAGTCATGTTTCCTTGCGCAGACATCGGCAGTGACCATGACTTAGTGCTCACCACTGTAAAACTGAAGTAAAAAAAAAAAAACAAGCGCATCACCAAGAACCCTCTGACGGGAACCTCCTGACCGAGCCTGCCGCACTACTGAATATACTTTAGGCAGAGATGGAGGGGACAATGCGCAGTCTGGAGGAAGGGAAATCTCCGGGATTGGACAACGTCCCTTCTGAGCTGATTAAGCACGGATGAAGGGCAAACACTGCAGTATTGACGGCATTATGCCAGAATATCTTGGAGGTTAATAGGTGGCACAAGAAGTGGACCCAAAATCCGGTCGTCCATGTATTGAAAAGGGGCAAACTCAAGATGTTCCATAATTACCGCTTCATCAGCCTCGTAAGTCATCCCAACAAATTCAGTATACGCATCATCCTCAATCGAATAGGAAGAGGAGACTCGATACAAAGCTGGGCCGGTGCAAAGTGTAACATATCTTCAACTGCAGAGTCATCATTTAGAAACATTGTACTTCGAATCGGCATTTTTCAAGAGTACAACCAATACTTTCTCGTCAATACAAGTACACATACATTTATGCGAATTGATACACATTATATATTTATTTGAAACAAAAAGGTTCATGGCGCTTAAACATAAACATCGGACTATGAAAATACACGAAAATCTATATTGCTCCTGATGAAAGAACTGGGATTTGCCAAATGCTTCCAACTGTACTTTGTTCAACACCCGTACTTGGTTAATCACATGCAGGCATTTGAATTTAGATTTAAATGGTGAAATCAAGAAAACATTACAACAAACGTGACAATGATATTAGAGCATTCCGCTGCAAGCGATTTGGTGAGTTAACTTAACTATTAGAAGCACTTGTACAAAGCGTCAGTATACATTATTTTTAATCTAAACTTACAATAAACAAGTTATGTTTAAGATACAATGTTAACTAAGCTATGTGTATACGTTAAATTTGCATTTTGTGTATGCATTTAAATATTTAAAAGAAAGTTTAATTAGAATTTTAAGTATTCACAATGTCCTCGAATTCACGTAATATATGCACGATTTTTGCCTATAATATAAATCAAATTCTAGCATTTAACATCCATGAAATATGTAATTTGCGTCATACAAGATAACGAATTAGTAGTTCATATGTTCTACCTATGTAAATTAATATATAAGATATTGAGTTCCATTAAGTTTTCGTTCAATGTCCCGCTGGCGTATTATTGATCATAGATAGGTCTCTGAGAGATAATTATACATTAATTATAACAAATAAACATAACACTTCAAATGTAAGCCAAACAGAAAAAGGTCTGACATAAATGGTTAAATAAACACAACAACAATATTGACACTGCATTAAAACGGTATTGTTATTAAAAGATACATGCATAAATAAAATATCGTTTTATTTAATGATCCGTTTTGATATATCAAAATGATTCCTGCCATGTATGGATTGCGATTAAAAACGAAGGCTTTCGGTTCAATGAAAACTCACACCGCGCCTAAGAAACTAGTTCGTGAATGTCTGTATAACCAGACATGCTCGATTAGGTGTGACATGGGAGCGAAATGGTTATGGCGCGTGAAATGTATTATGGAAGTAGATGGAATGCCTATCGCAATGAATATGTTTTCTACCGCTTTGTATTTTCAATAGTTTAATTACAATACCTTCACATAATGTCACGACATGTAGCTATTCACATAAAATATATGACGGAGTGCCTGTCCAGTTGGATTCTTTAATTACTGATCGACAAAGGCCCTAATAATCATTGAAGACGAGGCTTGTGTATGTGCTTTAAAAATATTCCAATTTAACATTATGCTGTTATAATAACAATGTGTAGGGTGTATTATAATGAATTAATGATAACTCCCCAACATCATTTGCGTAATTTCAGCCAAAACAGATTTTAAGGATAGACCCAACACATTTTATCTCAATTGGATACGGGCTAAAACGAAGAATACAATTTTATTTTGAAAACATCACTTGTTTTTATAAATATTATTATTTCCGTTTCAAGGGAAAAACATGATTATGAAACGTACGCAAATAAACATGGAAAGAAAGCGAACATGCAAAAATAAAGTTTTTGGTGAAAAGTGCATATGCTATTTTGCATATATTAATGAAGGGCTCGGAACATATTCTTTTCAAAACTTTCATAAACTGCTTATATATCAGTATAATTGGAATCTTTTGTAAAATTAAAAATTAGGCGTATAATAGTGTTCATTCGCTAAACAGAACACGACCTCAGTAATATCCGCATTTATATTAGGAAGTCCAAGACAACACACATCCCTACAGATACAGTGTGTCCTTGCATCCTTTTTAAACAATGTTTATTGACTAATAAGACTCTGAAAAAAAAATCCATGGCACAAAAAAAAATCACGTTAAGTAAACAAAAACGCATCTTCAAAAATCCTTAAAATTGGAATCATCGAGAAGCATCAGTCCAGGGTTTTAAAGCTATGAGGCATACAACCCGCGTCATGCGAAAATGGGTCTTATGACGAATGCGCAGGATGGTCTTAAGCTACTCTGGCCGCATATGAAATACCCATTTACGCATTACGCGACTCATATACTTATTGTTTAATACACCAGAAACATTCATCCATTGAACTGTGTTTATACGTTTGTTCTTTTATAAATGTTTAAACATTCTCAAACAACAAATATAACCATCATTTACTTATGTAAACATGCTCTTCCTTTGCAGATGTTTTCCATGCTGCTGCCATTGAAACGTCTGGCGTTCAAACTTCAAACAGCGATGCGAAGATCGATGACTTTCCAGTGCCTTATACGAACATTCAAAAAAGAAGCATTACCGAATTTAAGAGACTTCCGGGATGGACAGTGTATTATGGGAAACGATCATTTGACTCATCGCCTATTGATGAGACAGACAAAGTGCGAGAAAAGACTGAACGTGAAATTAACCTTTTAAAAGAAATAACCAACACGAAGAAAATGGAGGATTATAAAATGCGTTTTGACGATTTAGATACACTTTCACAGATGGGCAACGGATTTATGAAATCAGAGATTAAACGCGATAATCTGAAACGCCTTCAAAGTTGGTCGACTACATATATGAGGTGTGAAACATGGTGTCGCGCCTACATCCTATCTCTACGCCGCTGGCAACAAAAAATCCCCATAGTGAAGGTATTAACCAGCAATTGCAACGATATTAAACATAAAACAATGTCGTCAGATCTCCAAGCATCCCGAAATAGGGTTTTCGGGAAGTTATTAAAGTTATTAAAGTTTTTCCCCAACTTTAATTGGGGTGATCGTAATGTAATATCATTTAGCCAAAACAACAAAACGATCCTTAATTTGATTTGTATACCACACGTCGCATGCACGCGTCAAACCAATTGGTTTCTGCAAATAAAAATGTCTCGCTTATTATTTTTTATGTGATGTCGTTAATATTGTCAAAGAACGACTACAAACATTTGTTTGGCTTGAACAGCGTGAAAAGTACGTTTGCACTCAATAATTATGTTACGTCTTTCAACACCAATTCAAGTTTTCGGTTGATATTATGAGCAACAAAACACCACGTTCTTTTGTAAGTTGCGAAAGCAATAAAAATCCGAAATAAATCATTATTATAGCTCAACTGAATTAACATACAGATACAAAAGTTGTAACGAACCATGGTCTAAGCAGTCCAGTTATTATTAATATGAAATAACATGTTAAAGAAATTTTGCATGTGATAGGAGAACCTTTCACCTTAACAGCAATGCACTTTTCATGATATATTATTGACTATAACTTAAGCATCCATATCTAAGGGAGATAACCCTCAAATTAACATTCGTCAAAATAGCTAGAAATCAAAAGTTGCTTGGTCATCAGTTTGTCAGGAAAAGCAAAACTAAGCAAAATACGAGAACATATAGAACGATATAGCAAATTGAAAAAGTCATGTGTTTGAGTTTTTATCGTATCGCTATTATTGGGCATTTCCGTCCCCAGCACGGTACACTGCTAACACAAATATTGTTGTAGCAATGTCATGTACTGAGGGGCTATTAGCTAGGAGCGGACAGGATAACTAATATTGAAGTGATACAAACTAACATGGGTAACAATTGTATTTTCAATGTGTTATTGCATCTCATACTCTAATTGTGTACAAGATTACGTTTGTTGAACAAATAAATAAATGAAATAAGCAACTTTGGATAAAGATTTTTTGAGAATGTTGAGTTTCAGAATTATCTTACTTAAACACCGCTGCATTATGGCAAGGTCATTTATATACTATGAAAAGTTGTTGTGGAGGTTTGAGATTTCCTATCACAATGTGAAATTGCAATAGAATATGATTTTCATATCCAAAGTTACTAAATCAGTGGTGCGCTTTAACTTGCGTAAGTGTGTAATTATACGTCAACAAATTAGTCTTGTAGATAAGCTGCAATATTACTGTGTGCTGCTTTTAAACCAAAAACACTACTGACTGCAATTGTATGCTCATACAAAACGCTGAAAGTTTGGTACAATAGGATAAAAATGATTTCTCTTTCGCGAATATAATCTGAAACAGCATACTGACAACAAAGGACCAGGTATGTCCCCTAGGCGTTGTTTCGATTCCGATGAAAATGATCTTCTCGTGATTATGTGACGGAACCAAATAATAAATATTCAATACAGCCTTAATATGCCATATTTCAATGTCAAAATTAAACTATCTGCAAAAATGCCAAAAAGAAACATCGACACCTCAAAGACAGGCATCTGATTGTGCAGAACAATGGAACAACTGGAAGCTATTAAAGCCACACACCTTGAAATGAAGTACATGTTAATCAATACATATAGATGCAATTTGAAAGTGTGCACAATATTCATTAAATCTATAGCCTAGTTAGCAAGCAATTTATTATTTTTCAACCGGGAATTACCGCTTTTAAAACCGAAAGAAGCATTTCAATATTATACGTCCATTTCGACAAACGCGATTATTTTTAAGTTTTAAAGCGCAAACAAGACGGATTTCTATCTTGTAACCAAGAGATATATTATAATTGGCATAGATAAAATTAAATCTATAACCTAGTTAGCATGTTATTTATTATTTTTCAAACGGAACAGCTTTTAAAAACGAAAGTAGGATTTCTAGACGTATACGTCCATTTCGACAAACGCGATTATTTTTAAGTTTTAAAGCGCAAAAAAGACGGATTTCTACCTTGTAACCACCAGATATATTCTAATTGGCATAGATAAAGTATGTTTCTTCTTTATACTTTAATTTACTATGCCAAATAAGGTGTGTGGCTTTAATATTGAAGGTAGCCTTTGTATAAATAACTGACAAATGATGAGTGGTGATTACAATTGCTATATATTTTGTGAGCACGTTTGTGGGCATGGTAAAATAAAACAAAAATAGCTTACTGTCGATTGAACATTTTATTACAGACAGCATTAATATGTTAGCATGAACAAACATCTACACTCACGTCATCATTGTTTCACGAGAAATATTGGAGGTAACAAGTATCACAAAGAAAGACATTTATAACAATAATATATGCACATAAAATATAATAGAAAAAGATTCGCCTAGAATCCATTTCAACACCTGTTATAGTAAAGATTTATTCACGGTACATCCTACGTGAAATGCATTTTAAATTTCATTCTTTCAGTTAAGATCTAGTCAATGCAATGATATTCTAGGCAGGAATATTATAATATGTGTTGGGATATTATATTTGGTACCTTTTTTCTTTTAATAAGTATAATAAAACAAAACTAACATTGCAATATAAATAGAGAAAGATAATCATAATAAAGGAACATTTTTATTTTATAAAAAATACAGTTTTGAATCCTTGCCAATGCTTCATTGTCTAGATATAGCAACTCCTTGGTTATATATATATATATCACAAATTGGATGTGCAAACAGCATAACATTTCGTGTTATGTATGAAGCTGTCCAAAGAAAGCACTCTTGACTATTCTTTCACTTCGATAGTATAATATGCATTTTCTGTCACTCAGTCACTTGATGTAATGACAACAAAGACATATTGGAAGTTAAACATATTTGTTGTAATTATACGGTATATGTAAAACTTAAAGCTGAAAATATTTACTTTCCAACATGAATGTTATTATTCAAATTGGAGTGACTTGCAAAGCTCTGACTATTCTGCGAATAAACAAGCTAACAACTTAAGATAAGAATGATGAAATTCCACGCGCATATTCTAGCATTTTTTACTTTCATAAAGTATGATAAGTAAAAAGAATGTTTACAAAAGGGAACAATACATAGTAAATACGTGTTGATGAAATATTAATTATTTGATAATTAAATTATGACCATAACTGTAAACCAATAAAATGTCATATAAAAGTAACAGAATATGTGAAAGTTATGTGTTACATTTATTCACATACATACATACATACATATGACATCAAGTTGTACAATGCATACTTTGAGCCAACTACTCGACCATCAAGTAATCTATTTAATACAATTCCCAATTGAAGGGTTAAAACTATTTCGCTTGGTATATAAAATGCAACATTTAGTTAATTTTCCTATCTATCTGGAAATATATATTGAACACACTTATTCTCAATTGTTAAGTATTTGTCAGCCAAAAACAAACAACACCAACTTCTCAAATTAAGTGAAAACGACGCGATTCCCAAAATAGATTTTAGAAAAACTGTGTATAGAAATACACTATTACTTGATATTAACGTCACATTCTATTTATTAAAAGATTGCTCGTGGAATAATGCAAAATGGATTAACTAATATTAGGAAATCAGTGGAAACAACATAATTGAGTCACATACAATGTACGAAGTTTACCATCCTACAGTTTTTCCCGAGAGAAGTCAACCAGCCCCCTGCCATTTGATAAGTGTGGTTAAATCCCTTCAATATTTTACTACGGAATGATTATATAATTGCAAAACATACTATCTGTAGTTCTGCACTTTAAGGATATTTTTTAAGGAGTATAAATAGAGAAAATATTGGTTAACACCAAAACTGGAAATAATAATTAAAATCGCAGACATGTTTGTGATTACATTTGTAGATGGCACCCACTGGTATAATGTTCACGTAACATTTCGGGACCTGCAGTGCATAGCATGTTAAATGCTGTTGTTTCCAAACGTTATGGCCTGCTCGGGTTCAGGTCCCAACTTCTTATGGCGAAATATTGGAAACTAGCTTGGCCTTGGTAAACACTAATATCAAACATTGCGTGTTTTATAAGGAACACAAAGGTATTTCCACTTGTACTATATAACCGACCACATAATACTGTATGAAAAACCTTTTCTTCAAAGTGAGATCCTTATAAGTAAATATGCGATTTTCTAAGTTAAATTATGATTTGTTTAATGTATACGTGCCTTTTCGCTTCGATTGCGTGGGTGTATCGATATTGTATCGTGTTAGTTGTTTAACCGATAAAGGTTACACTTCAACTTGTCTTACGATTGACCATGCACCGCTGACCACTTCATCAACGAATTACGTCGATCACGACTTGTCTGATGCGATAAAAACAATAAAATAGTATAATCATGACTAGTCTGATGCGATAAAACAAAATGAATAATTTAATTATATTGAGTAATGAAATATTCCATACATGTGTTTTAATTTGGCATGTTTGATTGTTTTTTAGCCAGATTATCAAATGGATGTCCTTTTTTAAACTGTTATATTAATGCTCTGATTCAATGCTGTTTTAATGGTTAAGCCTACACAAATATAACAGGGACCTGTTTGCAGATTTGTAAAATCACAATAAAAAAGTCACAGATAAAAAAAACTAGAAAATGCATACAATATTCAAACAAGCGAAATAACATTCAACGACTAATTAAATATTTAAAATATCGTTTCGTTTTTGGATAGTCTTCAATCGAAATGGCACAATATATGTGTGTAATGATTTTCGTCGATACAAAAAAGCGTGTATACTGCAAACTCGTTTTAGACAGCTCGATGGCCCCATATAAGCGCGATAAGTTACATTCATTAATTGACCTGTTTCTACATTACGAAATCATGTGAACAACTAAGTTCCTTTGAAAACAGACACACTTAAATTTGAACAAAATGAAGCAGCCTTTTTATTTTATACACAATAATTAGTAATTTAAAATTGTACATTTATTTAAGTCTAGTCATATCATGCTGAGCGTGCAAATGGAAAAATGTGATTATAATTGATTTTCTTCTGCATATTATTCCTCCCTCATTTTAATCTGATGAGAAATAAATATGTTTTAAATGTCGGTTCAGAAATGATTAAAGAAGGCGGTTGCTCATGAAGAGGATTAAAGTCTCGTTGATCATTAAGACAGCCGTGCCTTTAAACATAAGCTTGTACAGTACGTTTAACAAATGTATGATACCATTTTTTTATAACAGCGTACGTGACGAACTTTTGATATGCAATCAAAATAATAGATCCCCCAATTAGTTAACATGTTTGTGACTCGTAGAACATGTGTGTAAATGTAATACACGACCCGAAACCATGATTAACGAACGAAATATTGAACAGAAACTTGTTCAGGAACGGATTAACCTTCAACCGGCATTAAACAGATATTATTGAGTCCTCCATCAGACAAAGGTGCATCCTGTCATCAGTGCAATATAACTAGCAGCATACAGCATACTAAGCAACAATGCATTATTTGATACTAACTTTATTCAAGCTCCATTAACTGTGTAATGTTTTTACCAAAAGCTTCTATTTCTAAATGGGTTTAATATTGTATATATTTCGTCATATATATCTAATCCAGGTTTTGAACTTGTTCGACCTTTGCCAAGGTCCAATTAAATCTTGAGAAAAATTCCCGCACTTGGACCGAATGCATACATGGAATGTTCGTATTTGTGAAAATAAGCCACCAACTCACGGAGCACCCTCACAAACCGCACATAACAGCAACCTGACATGTTCAAAAAGAGCAAGTAAACAATCGGATCGATTTCATACTGGTGCCGCAATGCTTTCAGTCAAGCATCAACAAGGCGAACACAAGAACGTTTCCTGGCGCAGACAGCGGCAGTGGCCATGACTAAATTGGTCCCCACTGTAATATTTAAGTTAAAGAACAAGCGCATCACCAAGAACCCTCTCATAATATCTGACTTGGATAAACTGAACGATCCAGGGGTAGCAGATGCATTTAACGCACAGATAGGTGGCAAATTTGTAGCGATGAGCATAATAGACAATCAAATCGACATCATTACTTACAACATCAAGGAAGTCATGTTGTCATCGCCCGAAGAAGTTCTTGTGAGAGAATGGAGGAATTGTGCATGCGTAGCGAATTGTATATATTTTATATATATACTGTCAATCTACTTGCGTTATTTATAGTGTGTATATCGTTATGACACCTATTTTCGCAATGTACTTTCGATTTTACATCGCGAAATTGTATTACCGAATATACTGAAAATATGAACTTTTTCAAGTAATGTAATATACCAGTCTCGATATTTTAATCAATATTAACTAATAATTGTAAAAAAAATACGGTATTTTAGAACTTTTCTTTTTTCGTCATTTGTGGTTAACAGTTCCTTTAATAATCTGCGATACGTGACGTATGATTGTAATATGTGACACAGACTCATTCCATTAACGCAGCTGAATTATAATTAGCTTAACATTAAAAAGTACGTTAATGAAGGCTGAGATAGATGCAAATGCTTAGATAAAACCTGACCGTGTATGTAAGCTTCAGTTTCGAGGCCGCCCAGGTTTGAAACAGCCTCCCAAACACTATCCGCTGCGCGGAAAACTACAAACAGTTTGTGAGACTGATCAGGACTTGGTGCAGTCCCAGTTGCAAATGCTCCCTATGTTCTTAATGTCTTTGTCAATGCTAACTTTGCTCCTTATGTTGCAGCCCATGCATTCTATTATCATTTGCTTTGATTTCTTTTTCTTTTCCATTTTAAACCTTGCTTGTCTGCATGAATTTATTGTCAGTCAGTTACCTCAGACCTGGTATAAAGTGATAGGTGTTTTTAAAAATAATTAAATCGTAGGTTTTTGCCTCTTTTTTCTGGTTCAGTGTCTTAAAATAGTTTTTCTCTTATTGACGTTTTTAACAGATCAACTCTGGTGGATATGTCTGACAGTGAATTTCCATGTGTTTTTTACTCTGCATGCTTGTTTTACTATGTGTGTGTGTATAAACAGATTGTATTTATAATACTGTAAGTCTCTGTTCCTCATGCGTTTGTACATAACTTTGCTTCGTGTTAATATATTAGTATGCTCAGGTATTTATTTTTAAAAAAAGTCTTATGTATCCAATAAAATACTACGGTCAATTACTTTTAATAATGATTTTGTTCTTAGCAATCATTTTATATTTCTATAAATTATATGTGATAATCTGCATTTCTTTTTATCTATGTGTTTGTTTATCTTGTTGTGAAGACTTTGTTTTTGTCGGAAAATAGCTTTGATAGCTAATGTTAACTGTTGTAAAAAACCGACATTAAATAAAGTTTCTTGTATCTTGTATCTTGTATCGTGTATGTACGCCAATACCGCTTTTCTAATGCCTCTGAATACGGGGGACGCATGTCCAACTAGAGGAAAGTGTTGATGTGTTGTAAGCTTTTATTGAATGAACACAAAACCATGTGCCTTTTGACAATGCACTGTCAGCGGTGCCAAGAGCAGAATAAGCCAGTGAAATGAGTGGGCACATCGAATGTCCAGATGCTGTGGTCATTTTAAACTACTTAGAAAACAATAACAGGGACATTGGTATGCGACGTTTCAATCACATGTTCGTTTTGTTCCTATCCCTCGAGTTGATAACAAAGACATACTAGTCATTATAGTCGAGAATTTGAACTTGAGAAAATGTATCTTAAAAATATAAAATGCATGCATAGTATATCAATATTCGTATAAGTACTCCTTTATCACCACTGCAATTACCCTAAAGAAATCAACAACGCATGTGCGTCATACACGATTCTATCTAACGTTTGTATACAAATGCCGGATTAATTAATTTCTCCAATAAACCTTCTTTTTGAGATGATTTCCATCTCTAAAAAACCCGAATGGGTACATTACTTTCATTCCATGGCATTGTACTCCCGATTATATACTGTATAAACGACCAACCTACCTATTCTCTATTCATTGTATTTAAATATTTTGTTTCGTGTGAAATCTAATCCATAACGATTAGGGCTATATTAAACCATAGAGAGGTTGTCAAAAACACCTTCCGGATTTTGATTTTAATCAGAGAATTGACATTTTAGTGCTTGGTGAATTATTTTTATCATTGTCGATGCTATTTATGAGACGCTAGCTCTACAAAACATTAATTAAATCCAATATGTTATGTAATAAATAAATATCACATTTAATGTGTACGATATTTTACAGATGTTCAACAAAGCATGCGAATACAAAATTCTTTGACAAACTTTGAAACACGTGTATTATGTAATCACCAACATAAAATAAATCGCTCTTATCTTAGTATGAAGATAATTTCATCGCAGATATATTTATGATTTCTGATATTCAAGTTAAGTTAATAAATGTAACTGTATTTAATCAGTTAAAATTATGTTAACAAGCAGTTGCCACAGTTGTTTTACCCGATTTACTGACGAACCTTGTCATGTTCAAGGAACTAATGAAACATGAGTGAATTTCTCAAAGTTGTAATTATCGGACTTCTAGAGTTCTTGCGAAAGATGCATGTCATGAAACATGATTGGCTACTTAGTAGATCACAACGACTTATCATTTAACGTTGTTACTTAATTCTCAGATCAAAAGCAATATCACGCATTACCAAAGAGGTAAGATTCGGCCTTTGAAAGGCCACTTCTATGGACATAGAATATATATATATATTTCTAACATAGTGTGAGGGTAGTTTAGAATCCTTATCGGATCCTGCCCTGATACAACTATGGTTTCATGTTTGTGAATAAGTGTTTATGTATGTAAAGTTGTTCATTCTGTGTATGTAAAACATTGTTCCCACGTCGAGATGTGTTGCGGTGAAAGTACGGGGTATATAACTGTGAATGAACCATCCTTTTTTTTGGGGATGGGGATTTCATAGTATGTATGCCTCGTTCTGCACAGTAGCTAGGCGCACACGCCGTAGTCTCAAATGGGAAAATGTATGTCTGTCTGTATGTCTGTCTGTATGTCTGTGTATCTGGTTGTTCACACACCTTTCTCCCTATATATCAATTATCGACTGTGAACGAGTATCTATTAATAGATCCCGGAAATAGGAAATAACGTTGTTGTGAAATAAAATTATCTCCCTGTTAATAAACAACAATATGTATAATTTCACTGTATCTACTAGATCCAACGGATTTCCACGGTGTTTCTAACATAGTGTGAGGGTAGTTTAGAATCCTTATCGGATCCTGCCCTGATACAACTATGGTTTCATGTTTGTGAANTCCATATATATACTCATACCAAGTTTCAATGAAATCCGCCAAAGCACTTCCAAGATATGGCTCCGGACACAAAAATGCCTATAGTAAAACGCATTTTTTTTCAAGATACAAAGGGCCATAACTCCGTTATTAACAGATGGTGTACAGTGCCATTTGGCGTGCATCATCGTCTAATCCATATATATACTCATACCAAGTTTCAATGAAATCCGCCAAAGCACTTTCAAGATATGGCTCGGACACAAAAGTGCCGGACGGACGGACGGACAGCCGGACGGACGGCCGGACGGACAACGCCAAAACAATATCCCTCCGCCTCTGGCGGGGGATAATAAAATGCGTCAATTGTGCATATGGTATAAGAATTTGCATCAAATGAATGGGATACTGGGCAAATGCGTACACTGTTGTCATAAACAGCAGATGTTACCAGTAGCTTTGGCTGTCATCATTGATTAAACTCTTGTAAACAATTTGTTGTTGAGTCTTTCTGATATACAGCTCTATAGAGGCATACTTTTAAGGTAATTATATTCCGCTCGTACTACTACGCAACTTTTTTTAACATTGTTGGAACAATTATTTTAATTATAATTTTAACTTTATATTATATTGTTTGGCTACAGTGGTGTTTGCATGCAGATACTCTCAATTTCAAATCGGCAATAAAATAAGTATACATATAGGTAAGTGTTTATTAAATAAAACATGAAATAAGCACACTCGAAACTATATTTGGATGATATCGAAACTTAAAACTAATAAAGCAATTATCAAGAACCGCTTGGAGTCACACACCATATTGATCTCAGCATTCTTCGTGGTTTGCTTTTGAATTAACATATATTTATTTAATTACATTTCAGTGTTCCTAATCATAAATTTCAATTAATCACCAGTTTTCCCACAAACCCGTTGTAATGGAATAATATTAGGTTTCAACTCACTACGCCAACTGTGCCCAGATAATAACCGGTTCAGCAAAGGGATTCCTGCCATGTACGGATTGCGATTAAAAACGAAGGCGTTCGGTTCAATGAAAACTCACTCGGCGCCTAAGAAACTAGTTCGTAAATGTATGTATAACCAGACATGCTCGATTACGTGGGACATGGGAGCGAAATGGTTATGGCGCGTGAAATGTATGTTGGAAGTCGTTGTAAAGCGTATCGCAATGAAAAATATTTTCTCCACCGCTTTGTATTTTCAATAGGTTAATTACAATATCTTTACTTAATGTCACAACATTTAGCTATGTTCACATCATATGTAAGACGGTGTCTGTCTATTTGGATTCTTTAATGACTGATCGACAATGTCCATAATGATCCTTGAACACGAGGCTTGTGTATGTGGTTGTAAAAATATTCGAATTTTACATCTTGCTGTTACAATAACGGTGTGTATGATCTATTATAATGAAGTAATGATTACTCCTCAATATTATTTGCGTAATTTCAGCCAGAACAGATTTTAATGATTGGCCTTACACTTAAATTTCAATTGGATACGGGTTTATACGAAGACTATAATTTTATTTTGAATACATTACTTGTTTTTATAAATATTATTATTTCCGTTTCAATTGAAAAACTTGTTTATGAGACGTACGCAAATAAACATGGAACGTACGTGAACATGCAAAAATAAAGCTATTGATAAAAAGTGCATATAATATTGTGCATATGTTAATGAGGTGCTCGTAACATATTCTTTTGCAGAACTTTCATAAATTGCTAATATATCAGTATAATTGGAATCTTTTGTAAAATTACAAATAAGTAGTATAATTTGTTCATTAGCAAAACAACACACGACATAAACAGCATAAGTCTCAAGTATCAATTTTAAAATAACAAGCGCCCGCTCTCGGTCAATAACATCTCCTATTTTATTTCGCACACGTGTACTTCATTAAGAAACTATGACAACATCACACAATGAGCTTGTTATTAATATCTTTAATCATTCTCGACGGCTGTGTCTTATCAATAGTGTAATTAACAACCAGATCGCGAGTAATGCGAATGTTGATTCGTATTAGCTGTGTTCTATTCAACTTCCGTTCTGGGGACCTGCACTGGCTAATTACGACAAGCTTGGTAAAGGAGAAATCTAACGTGGCATATACGACTAAACCGCAGTAATATCCGCATCTTTATTAGGAAGTCCAAGAACACAGAAATTCCTACAGATACAATGTCATTTTGCATCCTTTGGAAACAATGTTTATTGACTTATACGACTCTGACAAAAACTCCATGACACAAAAATAAAAAATAGAATAGCACGTAAAGTAAACAATGACGCATCTTCAAATATGCATGGACATGAATCAGCAAGAAAAATCAGTCCGTGGTTTTAAAATATGAGGCATATGACCCGCGTCAAGCGAAAATGGGTATCATGACATATGCATTCGCGCAGTTTGGTCCAAGGCAACCCTGCCCGCTATTGAGTCACGCTAGGTTTCGTGGTGTCGAATAATAGCAAACACGAAGGAATTGGAGGAAAATGTAATGTGTTTTGACGATCTTGATACATATCCAAAGATGGGCAACGAATTTAAGAATTCAGAGATTAAACGCGATAATCTGAAAAGTCTTCAAAGATGGTCGACTACGTATGGAAAACGTTAAGTGTCACAGGACCAAGATGTTAACGATAACGAACTGAACGTTTCAGAAGATGACTCGTCTGCGAAAGCAGTTTTTGAACAAGAAAATTACAGTACACATTATATGGAAGGACAATGGCGGCCATACAGTAGCAAAGACGAGTCAAGTTCGCAAGATGTTTATAAAATGGCATCGCAGTCGGCGGCGGCATACGGTAAACGAGAATCAGTGGATAAAAATAATGAGAAAAGAGGTCATCAATGGAGAATAACTTATGGGAAGCGGCCTTCAGGATGGGGAGAGACCTATGGAAAGAGAGTGTCAGGATGGGGCGCTACATACGGCAAAAGGGCCCCTGTTTGGGACGCTACATACGGCAAAAGAGCCCCCGGTTGGAGCGCTAGATACGGCAAAAGACTCCCGTTTGGGACGCTACATACGGCAAAAGAGCCACCGGTTGGAGCGCTACAAACGGCAAAAGGGCCCCCGGTTGGGGTGCAACATACGGTAAAGTGATCGCCGGTTGGGGTGCAAAATACCGCAAAAGGGCCCCCGGTTGGGGTGCTACATACGGCAAAAGAGCCCCTGGTCGGGGCGTTACATATGGCAAAAGGATCGCCTGTTGGGGTGCAACATACGGTAAAAGGGCCCCCGGTTGGGGTGCAACGTACGGAAAAAGGACCCCCGGTCGGAGTACAACGTACAGCAAAAGGATCGCCGGTTGGGGTGCAACATACGGTAAAAGGGCCCCCGGTTGGGATGCAACATACGGCAAAAGGGCCCCAGATTGGGATGCAACATACGGCAAAAGGCCCCCCGTTTGGGGTGCAACATACGGCAAAAGGATCGCCGGTTGGGGTGCAACATACGGTAAAAGGGACCCAGGTTGGGGTGCAACGTACGGCAAAAGGACCCCCGGTCGGGGTGCAACGTACGGCAAAAGGATATCAGGTTAGGTGCAACATATGGCAGAAGGGTGCCCGGATGGCGCGTTGCATACGGCAAGCAATCTAATGCCTGGAATGGTTTCTATGGCAAACGAATGCCGAGATGGTATGCGACATATGGGAAAAGATACATCGAACCCGAAGGCACTGAACCAGTAAATCTTACTGATGCAAACGGAGACAGTCATGATGAAAACATGCAAACTTTGCAACAAACACAGTAATGGAAAGCGGTTTATGGAAAATAATATATATAGATATTCAAGATTCACAACATTAAATTTACGGCAAACACTTTGCATCAAAACGAATACTTATTTCGGGATTGTGTTCAATAAAGTAGAATAAACTTGACAACAACGCAGAAAGTATTTATTGCTGGATCTAACCCATGAAGTATGATAAAAAAATCAGAACGATGGCTGTAATTTATTCCTTCTTAAATGTAATCTTTCTACATAAATCAGTATTTTTACGTAGATTAATGTCGCAAGCGCAGCCACATTGGAACATGAAATATAAATACTGCAATTAGATGCACTATTGTGCGACACTATAAAAGGCATCTTCCTTCCAAGTACTGACAAAAAGCAGTGATGTACATCAAAAGCACGTTTAGTTACGACGGTGTTGCACTCATATTCAATGTGTTTGATCGACTTAATGGTAACATATTTTATTTTATTTTTTTTAAGTAAAATTGTAATTAAGAAATTGTACATGTTCTTTTATTTATTTGATTTTTGGTGTTCAATACAATCAAAGAGCTTATTGAACTCTTATGACGACAACAACAAAAATCGATCGCAAATGTACCATATAATATACATACACATTCGGTTTTTTGAGTTCTTTTCTCTCTGTCAAAATACGAAATAATCCACGAACATTACGATTATGGTGTCGTCAAGATAGTAATTGCCAGTTGTTTAAAGGCCGATAAGTTAAAAGGAATGCGTTATTGATCAGTCCGAAATAAATCAACTAGATTGCAGTAGATAAGCTAACGCATAAATAAATGGAAACAATAATTTAAGTTGTTTAAAAGCAACAGTAAATATACTGATGTCTGTGTTCATTTTACAAATGGTGGAATGGCCATAAGTATTTGTCTCAAAAAACAACGTTATTTAAAATCTTCTACAACTGGATGCATTTTGCCTTTTAGGAATATTTATTAGAAAATATCTGGATATAAACTAAGAATTGCGACACCACACACACATTGGAAATAAAAGTGCCATATAAAGATCTCAAAATACTACTGACACTGCATTCTATACATAGATGGTGACGTCACTACGTTATTGTCAGTAAGACCGGTGTGTACACAATGACTGACACTGTATACACATCTCAGAACTCGTCTTACTTTCTTCAAATGAATAATTCAGTTTCATGCTAAAAATTAATTCCTTCCACAGAACGTTCTTAACTCTTTCTACTTTCATACGTGTTTTATTCAGTAAATAGGTAACACATTTTATCACACGCACTTGTTTTGTTGCATGTGTTGGTATTGCTCGGGTCTTATAAAAGTTGATAGTCTTGACTATTAAGGTGTATGCCTTTCGCTCGCAAACTGACATGTGTACTGATCAAACTTGTTAACGTTTACTGACAAAAAGCATTAAAATACGTTTTACCACGATAAAATCCGACACACGCTGCTCACAGTAAATGAATGTTTTTTACACGATATGCATATAAAGCAAGGGTGCCCATGCTTCGTAATGGTTTGACACGTAGCCAATCAAATCTTGACGTTAGATAAGAGCAAATTGGACAGTGTGGACATAAACTTGTACTACTTGGGAATGAGCTACAAACGTGAACTACACGTATACTTTATATAATACAATCATTAACAGTCAGTATGCTTTTCAACTTCAAAATGTCCAGTTTATACTACTAAAATGAGTATCCTATCACGCCTGAACATGTTAATTTCCTGTCTGTAGTGCATCAAAAGGGATTTTGTGTAAGAAAGTGCAAGATACTTGAACATAAAAAGTGGCAGGAAGTTTCAGATACATTAGCACACTTCATGATAAAACAGAGTATTTGCATAAAGTGTTATTGCGTAGCTATAATTAATTAAAAACTAAATTTTGATCTCATCGTTTATCAATTAACACTGGTTAGCAGCGGTAGTTTTATTTTAAAACAAAACTATAACATCGTATCTGTATGTGTGTAATCTTTCACAGTATAATCCAGTATCCAATGTCCACGTCAGCGTTATGGTATATTTGTATATTTATGTTCAATCCTGTTTCTTCTGGTAAAAGAAATGCCATTTTTTATTTTAACCTCTCATAGAATTGGTTTTCTTGTCTATTGAAAGTGTCATGATGACTGAAATTAAAATAAATTATAGCTGGTCTTCTATTACGTATTTAGTTTGAGAAAGAATTTGATTCCGTGTCATGGAACTTTTGTACAGAAAACGGAGTCTTTACAAAGATGCAAAATCAGCTATCATTGAGTGCGGATTCTTATCCATGTTTTCCCTATTCAGAACGAATTCCGTCAATGATATCCTTTAATATGCTTTATATTTATCCTTTGTGTTTTAGTTTCTTTTTTTTCTGAAAATTACAAAACTACCACGAATATGAAAAGTAAAACAGTAAATAAAGTAGAAAATACATTTCATCATTTGCTGACGATACAAAAATAAGTTTAGACGGAACAAAACATTCTCTAACTGTAACACTGCATACTCTTAATAACTTTTTCTGTTTTAAATGTTAATTTTGACAAAACTTATTTAGTACGGATTGGAATTTCGGTTATGAAAGCACAAAAAGAAAAGAAAAATTAGGCTTTTAAATGTAAGTTAAACACTTTTATACCCATTTACAGCAGTTTTAAATTTAATGTATAGTAATAAGATATCCAAATTGAAAAATAAATTTAACAAGAGGGAAAATAACAGTAATCAACTCTGCTGATATGATAGTTTAATCACGTTTTATAAACTCTTCCTGATCGCACGCCAGCTTTTTTTTTTAATATTTAAATACTTTAACTGATTGTATGTGAAACGGACAATGTCAAATCAAATTCTGCACATTAACTAAAAAAACTGTTAGGATGGCGGTTTTAAATTGATATATTTAGAATTTTTCGTTCAAACCATGAAATTTTCATGGCTAAAACGGACAATGGTTAGATAGGCTTAAACATATATCTATTTGAAAAAACTTGTTGATTGTGTAAAACATTTACCTGAAATTAAGGTAAATAAAATAACACATCCTTTCTGGAATGATATCATATTAAGTTTTGTAAACAAAATCTTCTGACATGCAATGCTCAAAATGTATCTAAATATCCACTATTTTATCATAAAAACCTATACATTGAAAACCGATTCATCTGTTTAACAGCTTGAAAACAGATTTAAATTATATACGATCTTTGTTTAATAATAACATGTACAAGTATTTTGACTTCTAAGCACGAACATTCCAAAGTGGTATATCAAGCTATGAATGATATATGCATAAATATCCAGATTTGATCGCGTATATTGATTTTTTTAATTTTGTTTGAACGTCCAATTCTCCGCTTCGCAAACGACTGTCTATAATGATATGTTTTTCATAGTCTTAATTGAAGTCATCATCTCGTTCTCTTGTCTGAAAGGTTTAGATTATGGAGAGTATGCAGAATTGCAGTAAAGAATAAAGTTAAAGATAGAAACCATTGTTAGCTTGATTAAAAAGTGACGATAGACATTTTATGCACTCCCACTACAGATAAATTATATCTGAAAGTGAAAAGACTTTGTCTAGCCTAATCTGAGTGATACGCAGCGTGATTATAAAACGAAAATAATCATTTTCATAATGATTGGTTGCTTCTTTCTACATACGAGAATACATGAAAGATATTGACAACTTAAGAGTCGCATAAGAAAATAGCCTACGCTAATATGTAAACATCAAATAAATGAGGCATCTTTTGCAACATATGCGAATGATAAGACATTTGTGGGATGTACATATTGTTTCATTTGGTGCAGGTTTATTTACCACACTCAACCACGATAAAACAGAGAAAATAATTATTTTATAAATGCAATGTACAAAGTATTATATTGTATAACACATTAAACAAGTATATACTTCTACAAAATAAAATTATTGCACAATTAGTATAATCTGGATCTGTGATTTATATGTGGGTCTCCTCTTAAATTCTTTAGATTTATTCTGATATATCGTTATCCAATAAATTACCGTACAATTACCATTTTAGCAATGATATACTTTTGTCATGTGACTATGTAAAGCGTTTGTTTGAGAACTTCAATAATTTCAATGATGTTTGACGTCGAATTGTCTCATTTGTTTGAATTAAAAACTTATTTAACGTTATTATTTATACCTGAAATTGACTATTATAAGTGTGTATTGTATGTAGTATACAGTATACATTTAATCTGGAAATACTTACGAGCGAGCATTTTATTTTATTTTTAATAAGGGGATTATTAGCGTCTTTCCATTTCCAACATTAGCAAATTAAATTTAAATCGTGATAGATGTGTTGACATTTGAGCTGATTTTCCGATGTTTCCATGAAGGAAATTCCTAGAGAAAAAAATATTGGAAAAAATGCCTTTAAAGACCGTCTGTCTGGTGCGCGTTAATATAGCCTTCTAAAATACCTATGCCAAAACGCATGCCAAAAAGAGAAAGCTGTTTAAAAGTTGTTGTTTTTTCTTCAAAACAAAGAATAATATTTCATAACTTTTAATTTTACAATCAAATGTCTGTTTTTCTGGATCGCTTATGGTATTCTGAAACAAAGATATATCAATTAATTAACCTTTGTCTGAAAACACGTTGTTTTCGGCTTCATAATATGGAATGCAGATGCAATTGTTGTTTTTTTCTTAATTAATGTCAACACGAATAGCTGGCAAGCGTACCATACATAGCAATAGTTGGTAGGATTAGGTTCTTTCTTTAAAACATATCGCAAAAATCGTCGAAACCATTGAATATAACCATTGGGATGTCTTTTTTAATAACATAATACGAGATGAATTAATCTGGACGTCACAATTGCGTGACGATAAATTTCTAAGACCAAGGCTGCGTCTTAGTGTGGCTAAATTCGGCGAATGTTAACGGTTGATAATCATCCACGATACTTATATTTTCCAGGAATTCTAGTACTTTAGAATTTGGATTATTAAAAATATCGCATTTTTTGTGTAGACCTGAAATGCACTTCTGTAAGTGGATTATATTGTCACTCACTTCAAAACAAAGAAGAACTTTTACTATGTGAGATATATTCCACCTACATAACGCTGACACAAATGAAGAGCTTTCAACGTGTTTTAAGAAGACAAAGAAGCTGTATTGACTGACATGTGACCGCATTATTACGACATGGCATAAGGTGAAAATGCGCATTAGATGCCAAACGAAATGCACAAATGTAAACCAATGTCACGAGCCGAGAAGTATCAGGGATCATTATTTACCTTCTAGCCGGTTACTTCTGTTTCTATGCTAAAATGTTAGATGCATATTTCTCTTAACTTCGAAAAAAATGGACTTTAATAGACAGTACATTATTTTAAAACAAATAGTTTTAAGCTTTTGCTCTTCATATAATAACAGGAATAAACAAATCCAATATGTATACTATTTCTATAATATGTTTTCTCAGCATAAATTGAAGTCAACGAATTATATAAACTTAAATAGATAATTTCAACAATATGCTGAAGTTCGTAATAGTACATATTGCGTGATTTTGTAGAACTGTGCAAAATACTTGTTTAAAATCTGTAAAATGAGTTAATTTAAATATTAATTTTCATTATAAATCTTATCAGTGAACAATTTTCTTAAACAGTATTTTTGCATTTGTTGAAAAAAAAAATAAGTTGTTATTCGGATCTCCAGATTCGGAAAAATCTAATCCGCACGTTCAAATAAAGCTGATCCAATTTAATGTAACCAATGGTGGTCTCAATGCGAAAAAACTTCAAATGCGAGTTTGAATGTTTTTTTTTATGGAGCTGCTTGGTTTATACTGTCGCATTAGTGTGTTATTTTAAATGAGTATGTATGGGGCTGCTTGGTTCATACTGTTGCATTAGTGTGTTATTTTAAATCTAGCACATTCGGAGTAAGTCTTTTGGTTTACATAGTCGGTGCATCTGTACCATTTGGGAATCAAAACGTATCCTGTGAGACGCACGACCTTCTTGTATAATCATCCCATCCTGTTGTGCTATTTATGAGGTGTGAAACATGCTGTCGCGCATGCGTCCTATCTCTACGCCGCTGGCAACAACAATATCCATAGTGAGGGCATTAACCAGGAATTGCAACGATATAAATACGCATTTTCGTCTGAAAACATAAAACAATGTCGTCAAGTCTCCAAGTATCCCGAAATAGGGTTACTTTAATTGGGGTGATCGTAATGAAATAATGTTAAGCCAAAACAACAACAGGAAAACGATCCTTAATTTAATTTGGATACCACACTTCGAACGCACACGTCAAACCAATTGGTTTCTGCAAATAAAAATGTCTCGCTTATTCTAATTTATGTGATTTCGTTAATATTGTCAAAGGACGACTACAAATATGTGTTCGGCTTAAACAGCGTGAAAAGCACGTATGCACTAAATCATTATAAAACTTACTTTAACATAAAATATATTATACGCATTTCAGTTTGAAAACAGCGACTAGGACAGACAAAGATCCTTTACATGAAAGTATAAATAAACAAGAACGTGCACTATAATATTCAGTTATCGTCATAGTTTGTTTAATAATATTAACCAGGACTTAAATTAAGTTTCAGATTTACACATGTTTACGGGAATTGATAATCAATGACGAAAAAAGACACTTTGAGATTGTTCAAAGACCAGGTGCGAAACATGTTGTTGTGTTGACAGCAATGCAATCAGTTGTCAGTTACGTCTTTCAACACCAAGTCGCATTTTCGGTAGAAATGTGCAACAAAACACTGCGTTCTTTTATAAGTTGCGAAACCAAAGAAAACTCGAAATAAAGCACTATTATAGTTCAACTGAATTAACATGCCGATACAAAATCTATAACGAACCATGGTCTAAACAGTCCAGTAATTCTGAATATGAAATTACATGTTACAGAAATTTATTGTGTACGTGAAAGGAGAATCTATCAAATTCACAACCATGTACTTTTCATGATATATAATTGATTATAACTTTAGTATCGATGTCCAAGGGACAAATTAAAAAATCGTCAAAATATAAATAGCTAGGAATCAAAAGTTGCTTGGTCAGCAGTTTGTCCCTTCTGTATAGCAGGAAAAGCAAAAATAAGCGAAGATAACATGTAGAACGAAATAGCAAATTGAAAAGTCCATTGTATGAGGTTTTATCGCATCACTATAAGTTGGTATTTCCATCCTCCGCACGGTTCACTGCTAACCCAAATATTGAAGTCGGCAATGTCATGCACTTAGGGGCTGTGTGCTAGGAGCGGGAAACGGAACTAATATTAAAGTGATAAAAACTATCATGAATAACAATTGTTATGTTTTCCATTTATTATTGCATCCCATACTCTTAATTGTGTACATGGTTACGTTTGTTGAGCACATACATTAATGAAATAAGCACTTTTTGATATCGATTTCTAAGTTTGAGGATTATCTCAATTTAACACAGCTGACTTGTGTCAATGTCATTAAAATACTATAAAAAGTTGCGAAGGTTTGAGCTTTTCATATCTAAAATTATTAAATGGTGCGGTCTAACTTGTGTAAGGGTATAATTATTAACACATACCCTTACACAAGTTATGTCAACACATAAGTATTTTTTTGTAAATAAGATACACGATTAATGCGTTGTTTTTAAAACAAAGAAAATAAACTCAAATACATGTATTATCGTTGTTTAAGTAATTGTTTATAGCAAAACAACCATTCTTCATATAACGCGCAATACCTCTATTCTGACGTAACAATGCGCGGATATAGAGAGGACGCTGTCGAGCTTTTAGGGATATTAATCAAATATCAATAGTATCATTCGAATGCCTCGAGCCTGCCTTTAGTATCGTATTTCCTTTGCAAAATTTATAACTGGCAATTAATGTCATATCCCATCAATATAAATGACAATTCCACAGAAAATAAATGAGCCTCACAAAGCGGATTTGATTTATATTATGTAATCAATAATAGCCTAAGCATTGATGATCCACTTAAAATTGATACGGGTGGCCATTGCTTTGCAGTGAAAGCCGCGTAAATTGTATAGGCTCGAACACTGGGTGGTTGAACCAACAGGGAACTGGCCCTTGCTCGCTCACCGGATATCGGTTGTACAGATGCTTGTATGAAATATCTTCATGCGATAAATAGTTATCATGACAAATTGTAAACACGTGGTCCATGATGGCCTCAAGCGCTAACATAACCAGTTGCACAGTCCTAGGTAATATTTTGTGACAGATTTGAAAAATAGGGTATCTGAAGAATACACATCTACGTCCATAGTAGGTTGTGATCGATTTAATTGGGTGTAAAGGCGGGTGATTTTGACCAGGGTTTTCCATTCATTGTTCTTATTATTCTTTACTGAAACGTTGTCATCAATAAAATAGTGAATACTTTGGCAAATCAAATATATAAGATTTCAATGCACCGTGCCATATATAAGATTTCGATGCACCATGCCATATATAAGATTCGATGCACCATGCCATATATAAGATTTTGATGCACCATGCCATATATAAGATTTCGATGCACCATGCCATATATAAGATTTCGATGCACCATGCCATATATAAGATTTTGATGCACCATGCCATATATAAGATTTCGATGCACCATGCCATATATAAGATTTTGATGCACCATGCCATATATAAGATTTCGATGCACCATGCCATATATAAGATTTTGATGCACCATGCCATATATAAGATTTCGATGCACCATGCCATATATAAGATTTTGATGCACCATGCCATATATAAGATTTCGATGCACCATGCCATATATAAGATTTTGATGCACCATGCAATATATAAGATTCG
>VMBQ01000902.1:153578-170571 GCA_007657795.1 Dreissena rostriformis | reverse complement strand
GCAACCATTTTGATTAATATGATGTGTATAGTGTCCTTTGACAACCATTTTGATTAATATGATGTGTATAGCCTCCTTTGACAACCATTTTGATTAATATGATGTGTATAGCCTCCTTTGACAACCATTTTGATTAATATGATGTGTATAGCCTCCTTTGACAACCATTTTGATTAATATGATGTGTATAGCCTCCTTTGACAACCATTTTGATTAATATGATGTGTACAGCCTACTTAAACCACCCATTTTGATTAATATGATGTGTATAGCCTCCTTAGACCACCATTTTGATTAATATCATGTGTAAAGCCTCTTTTGGCAACCATTTTGATTAATATCATGTGTATAGCCTCCGTTGACAACCATTTTGATTAATATCATGTGTATAGCCTCCTTTGACCACCATGTTGATTAATATGATGTGTATAGCCTCTTTTGACAACCATTTTGATTTATATCATGTGTAAAGCCTCTTTTGACAACCATTTTGATTAATATCATGTGTAAAGCCTCTTTTGACAACCATTTTGATTAATATCATGTGTATAGCCTCTTTTGACAACCATTTTGATAAATATGATGTGTATAGCCTCCGTTGGCAACCATTTTGATTAATATCATGTGTATAGCCTCCTTAAACCACCATTTTGATGTGTGCCCCCTCCCCCTCACACTCACCTTGTTTTCTATGATTTTCACCTCCTCCTTGACAGCCACTACCTCCTCCTCCCCCTCATGCAGGTCATCATATTCCTCCTCCTCCTCTGTAAGGCTTTCACTTGTTGTGAACTTGATGGTCAGGATGAACAATGGCACAAAGATGGACAGGCAAATCTAGATTTGGAAAATAAGTTATTTTCTTTTAAGCATTTGTCAAATCTTCTGAAATCAAAATAATGTTAACAAGAGTTCTGGGGTCAGAGACATGCCCCCAAAACAGGGCTTTGATTTTCACACTTATTGCGACAGTTACCTTGACCTTTGACCTAGTGACCCCAATTTCAATAGGGGTCATCTTCAATCCAAAGCCAATGCACGTGTGAAGTATCAAGTCAATCGGTCAATTGGTTGACGAGTTATTGATCGAAAACAATTTTCACACTTTTTGTGACAGTGACCTTGATCTTTGACCTAGTGACCCCAATATCAATAGGGTTCATCTCCTGCCCAAAGCCAATGCACATGTGAAGTATCAAGCCAATCGGTCAATTGGCTGACGAGTTATTGATTGGAAACAATTTTCACAATTTTATTGTGACAGTGACCTTGACCTTTGATCTTGTGACCCCAATTTCAATAGAGGTCATCTTCTGTCCAAAGCCAATGCACATATTAGTATCAAGCCAATCGGTCAATCTGTTCAAAAGTTATTGATCGAAAACTAACTGGTCTACCGACAGACACACAGACCGACCGACAGACCGACCGACCCACAGACCGACCGACCTTTACTCAGCAAAACAATATACCCCCTCTTCTTCGAAGGGGGGCATACAAACATTAAGGTAGCAAACTAATTAGAGTTTGTTGCAAAATAAAAGAAGTTGACAATCTACAATATTATAGCCTTTAGTATGTGTCGCTTGAATCAGGAACAGATCTTTTCTATTATATTTTCATTTTTCTTAAGAAGAACGTCCCTGAAAATTACAATTTTTTATTTATTATATGTTTTTGAAACAAGCAGTTCATACACTACTTGACGAGTACTCAAAGATACAATGGAACACACTGCTGCATCCCCTCCCCTGTTTTTACACACAACCTTTAAACTGCCAACAACAGACTGACCTTCCATGACTGTGTGTACAGGGCCATGCGGCCCTTCCAAATGAGGTTGAGCTTCGTCTGGCAGCAAGTGTGTCCCATGAACTTCATAAGGGTGTTGGCGTCGGCCAGAGCAAACAGGGTGGTGTTGCCATAGGGCTCCAACCTTTGTACCAGCAGCTGATGAGCCATGTGCTTGTCCCGCTTGTAACACTCTGACAGCACCCCATAGGCCATGTCTTCATACATACTGTCACAGAACAAGTGAGAATAGGATGCTTATAATTATATTTACATATACATTTTATTGACATTGAAACATATGAATAGTTCATCTAATTGATTTTGAACTTAGTAGTTATTGTGCATAATCATTAAGTTAAGTCTATGTAGTGATTTCCAATATCATAATTGGTTGCAAGTAACTATTGTTATCAAAAATATACTAAAATGATGCCCATGACAATAAATCCTTTAGGACACTTTCAAAATGCCTGATAGTCCTGATGCCTGAGGGGTGATACAAAATCACATACTTAGTTTGTATTCTTTATTCAAAAGTCTAATGCTGGGTTGGTGTAACACGTACTTTGCGTGATCAAGAAGATCAAGTGAGAGTTCAAGTTCCTCTTCTGCATCTGCGATGGTGGCCAATGCCTTCAGGATGGAACACGCAACCAAGGCAGAACCTGAAACATGACAGGGCATTAAGATGTGTCATGCGAAAATGGATCTTATACCATATGCAGCCAGCCTAGCTTCTGACAAACCAGTGCATTCACACAGGCTGGTAAGGAGCTACTCTGTCTGCTTATGAGACCAAGATATCTTGTCTGTCTTGATATTGTACAGAGTAGCTCCTGAACAGATTGCAAGATTATGCTGGCTGGTCTGCAGCTAGTCTGGCCGCATATGGCATAGGACCCATTTTCGCAGGTTGTCACTCCTGACACCACATGGCTTATTTAAACTGAGATTCACAATTTAGAGCTATGAACAATCTTTGTAGGGGAGCCATTGTTCATATTGGCCCAGTACTTCTTGAATAATGCACTTAAACCATGTTGTCCCTCAAAGACTTGGCCTTTTTTTACCAACAAAATATAGCTTTAAACAGTTAAGCAAAATGAAAATTTTCAAAGAAACAGTCATAGGTTATGGTTCAAATAATAAGTTTGCATTAAATTCAAAAAAGGGAAATTAAGTAGTACGTAAGCTTTTACTTCTATAGATCCCGGGATTATTTTATATTTTTATCTTTTTCATTGATATTACATGTATTGTGTTTTAATTTTTTTCCAAATCTTACAGTTTTGTTAGTTATTTACTTCAATGACATTTTTCACAAACAAAAAATCTGTTAATAAGTCATACCGTACATTGAAATGTGTAGAGTATACAAAAAAAATAACATTAAATTCCTGAAAGCATAACTAAATACATTCAACGTGTTTTTAAAAAAGCCCTTAACTTGTCTCTTCGGGTTCATCAAATTGAGACGCGCTCTGAGAACAGAGGGTTTAATGCCTGTGCGTTAAGTGTGGTCCCAGATTTGCCTGTGCAGTCCGCACAGGCTAATCAGGGACGACCCTTTCCCCTTTTATGGAATTTTTCTTTTAAAGAAAGTATCTTCTTGACAAAAATCCAGTTTAGGCTGAAAGTGTTGGCCCTGATTAGCCTGTGCTGACTGCATAGGCTAATCTGGGGCGACACTTAACGCACATGCATTAAACCCCCTTTTCACAGAGCGAGGCACAATGATATGCGTTTCTCGTTGTTAATGAACTTCACGCTGGCTACATACCAAGTTGGTCTTGTCCTGAATGCCACATCAGCTTTCCAAGCTCACGCCGGTTCATCAAAATGGCGAAGATAAAGAGTTCTTTAAAGCAATCATAAAAGTCTACCCAAGCTCTCTTCTTCTTTTCCCGTGTGGTATTTGGAAAAGCAGCTGAAATAATTCCCGCTATATGTTTACAGAGGGTCATGCAGTTATATTATTGGTAAAAAATGTACTTACTTTCAACATATCATTTTTATTTACAACTATCATCAACTGTAAACAAGTATGAATAACATATAGTACATCATTTTTAAACAAAAGTGATAGGAACAAAAATAGTTCACATAGATCAGTTCATATTGCTAATCTACGCCTTTATATTTAGAATAATATAGTTTTCATACAGAATAGTTCAATTGATTTAATATGTGAAAATGGTGGATAGTTCATAATCAACTTATATCGTAACAATTTGTTTACACGATACCTTCACAACCTTCACATTTCAGGAGAGTTTCTCACCAAAACCTTACCGGGTAATTGAAATAGTTAACCCCAAGCAGGAATCGAACGCGAGACTTCTCGATGTAAATGCATATGTTTTTCCTCTAAACCCCTTGAGCATTTATTCAACTATAGTGAATATTAAAACCAGTATCTTGTTTTCATTGTGACAAAATTATTGTAGTTTTACGCACATACTCGGAGACCATTTAAGGTAACAGGGTTTAAAGCCTAAGGTGCAGTTTACAAATACATTTATAAATAGGGAATGTCCCCCAATAAGAATATCTTGATATAAGCATAAACATTCCAGAAAGTTGCTCTGATGTTCTTCGCCAGTGCTCAAATTCATAAAGGCTATAAATTGATAGCTTACCAGTATATGCACATTCTATTATAGAATAACTGAAATAACAAATGCTGTTGCAGTTTTTGCTTACAGGACATATATCTCTGCTGGTTCTGTGAGTAAGCGTCCATTTTCTCCTTATGGTTGCCTGCCAACCACTCCATGGTAGGACGCATGTTGGACTCCATCTGGTATCTCCTGGTATCTCCTGCCCCACCAGGACTGGACGTCCTAGACGTCCGGAATGCTGTAAAAATAAAATTCAATATAATTCATACTCATTTTCTCACATATATGCCACATTGTTTATTCGAAACCGTTCCATCGTGTAAGCATGAAGGTGTTTTTTTTAAATTAATGTAACACTTTTTAATGCTTTTGCTAAGTTTCCCTACACCTGGAACATAGAGTTTGTTTGTTTTGTTTAGTTGGGTTTTGTGCCATTATCAACAGTATTTCAGTCGCTAGTAACCAACTCACACTTATCCTGGACTAGCTGGTTTACCAGTTCTAAGTGCACTAATACCAGTAACTGAGAATGGCTTCAGAAAGGATTTCATGACCACTCAACAAAAAAGCAATGTGGCCGAGCCGGGGATCAAACCCGCAATCCTCAAATTTGTAGTCCAGCGCTTAACCAAATGAGCTAGCTGGCATAACATACCTAGAGTGAAATAGTCAAACTACAGAATAACTCATACAATATGAATATTGGCTGATATTTCTTCCGCGGCAATAGGGCACAAACTCAGCTCTACACTCGGCCTACATAAGCCATCACTGTATAAAAATATTTCCATCTTTGCTGATAGGATATAAACTTAGCCCTACAAGCAGCACGCGGGGAAGACTGGATCCCTGTTTGTTGTTCCTCCAGCACGGTCACAGCGGGGTACGGGTTGCAGTTCTCATCTCCAAGGAGAAACACAATCAGTCTCCCTATGGTGACCAGCAGGTCACCGTCGACAACCACATTCTTTGTGGCCTTGCAGGACAGGTAGGCACCCCAGGATTGCTGTGGAGGGACAGGAACTATTAAAATACATCTTTTATCTTTTATTTTGATTTGTATGTTACACTTTTAAAAAACGCCTGAAATTTGCTGAGAAAAATATTTATGGAATGCACCAAAATAAAAACTTGCCGTATTTAAGAAAGTCTTAAAATACTTATGCTATGAAATATGTTAATGGTTGCAATAAAGCATCTGTGACTTGTTTCTTCAATAAGACTGACCAGCTTTACCAAAAAAACTTGTGAAAAACAGGCCAGATTTAATACAATTTTTTAAAATGCAATAATATTAAGTTCAATAATTTATTTTAAATGCAATATGTATACAGTGTCTTTATATCAGGTGAATTATTATACATTTTATATGTACTGCGCCTAACATGCTGGTTTATCAAATGCACCATTCAAACACACCTCTAATGCCATGGCAACATGTCAGAAACAAAGAGTCTGGCTATCAAGTAGCTTAAACAAAAAGATGGTGGAGGGTCACAAAGCCAATCTTAATCTGGGTAGAAGATCAGTAAGTCAGTAAGCGAAGAAAGAAAAGTCAAGAAACTTAAAAAAAGAAAAGGCAAGTCAAATGACACACCTGTTTAAGAAACAGCAGTGATTTGTAACTGACAAATAATGTTTAAAATATCTAAAATATTAAAACATATTGTTAAAATAAATACAGTCATTTTATATCCACATATTATAAATCATATGTTTAAAATTTAAATGATTACTGTTATAAAGTAAATATTTGATATCAAATGTAAATTCTGGGTCAAACTAGAATTTGTCACAATAGTGACAAAGAATACCCAATGAACACACAGAGTTTCCTCAACCTTGCTAGTGTTATTAGAGGTTACGCACAAGATCAAGAATTAAGTCTCATCAATTATGTCTGATACCATAGAAACCAAATTTTTTGTCCAACTGAAATAACATGCATAATCCACAAATGGCGCTCTATCCACATACATTGTTTCATAAATCCGACGTAAGTATTTTTTAACTATTCCATGGTTCATATTTTAGTTTTGATGTATTTCTGTATACATAGCTACCACAATATTTGTAACACACAAACACTGAAATAATATGCATATTCCCCATATGGCTCTTTATTCACATAGCAAGTTTCATTAACCTTCTTTAATTATTTATAAAGTTATTAAAGAATACAGATGTCTGTTTTTTGTTTTTTTGTTCCCATAGCAACCACACTTTTGTCTGACAAAAATCTGAAGTAACATACTTATTCCCCATATGGTCCTCTATCCATAAACCGAGTTTTGGCATTCATGGATCATTTATTTATAAATAAGGGTCAGCATTTTTTTCAACTTGAACCAAATCAAAGCAGCACAAATTTTGCAGATCATTATCAAAAGCAAACATCAATCAAATACACATAAAGCAAAACTTCTGCTGCACCAGCAGGAGAGAAAACCCTTTTTATAAAATGTGATTTTTTATTTATGGCAAAGAACCAGTTGCCAAACAGTGAGACACAAAAGAAATGCACTACCCAGCAAACATGCACATATGGGTCCCATATGGGCTGTTTCTGGGCAAACCCATATGGGAAAGCCCATATGGGAGTCATTTGGGACCTATATGGGCTAGCCCATATGGGAATGCCCATATGGGTCCCATATAGGTCCCATATTACTGCGCTAATAGGAAAAAGATATAAACTTTTATTTATTTGATTAAAAAATCGTTTTTTAAAACGTATGTATGACTAACTTGATCTAAACTGCTAATATTTTACCCAAAAATAGAAAATCAATGCATAAGCAAATAATATGCAGCCCATATGGGTCCGATACGGGTCCCATATGGGAGTCATTTGGGACCTATATGGGCTTGCCCAAATGGGAATGCCCATAAGGGTCCCATATAGGTCCCATATTACTGCGCTTTCAGGAATTAAAGATATATACTCTTATTTATTTCATCCAAAACACATTTCTTACAAAACGTATTTATGACTATAACTTGATCTAAACTGCTAATATTTTACCCAAACATAGAAAAATAATCCGTTTTGCCGCCCGATATACGTTATTTACAATAAAGTCATTTTATATGCAACACTTTTAATGAAATATTAAAAAATGTATATATTCGTACCACAAAACATAAATATGGTCAATAATAAATATGCAGCTTAATTGTGGTTAATTTTACCGATAGCGGGCCGACAACGGCCCGTTGTGGTCGTAAATGTTTTCGTTCAAAAAACGATCGTTTCGTTCGGTTCCAATTCTTGAAATTGTCTGGCGGTAAAGTTAAATATTGAAGCGTTCGAACAAAACAATTGTGTCTCGCGTTTTGTTTCGGAGATCTTCCTTAAAGTTCAAGTTAGTATTTGTTGAGTATAATATATAATTAACCTAATTTTTGTACGCACATGTAGATTTGTGCCAAAATAACTTGAAGGTACTGTACGAATTTGGATTTTACGTTTATAATATATATTCGCAAGGTACATTTACCGCGCATTCATACTTTGTTGTTTTTTTAGTTGTACTCACTTAAATTGGATTTGTATACAATTAAAATGTATTTGTACATATTAAGAATAGTTTTGTTTCATTGAAAGATTCCACACCATTGTTGTCCAGACCCAGCCCTCAGCAGCCTACCCACATTTCCAGTGGTGAATCAACAAGGTTGTCTTCTGACAGACCACAACCGATAGTTTCAGGTACATACTATTCCTGAAGTTGTTTCTTTGGTTATCAACATGCTAATTGTATTATGTATTTTTTTAACACTTTTATAACAGCATAAAGTACTAGTCAGCAGTATATAATGCAATACTTTATCATCATTAAACTTTATGCAGATAAACTGATAATTTGAATAATGTGTTATTCTGGTGATTATATCATTTGAATTAAACTGCCATAATATTTCAGGTTTTAAAACCGCACATCAAAATGAATAGCCCAGAATATTTGAAAAGTTAACAATAAGGATTGTCGATGAAAAAGTGAATGTCTTGTTTAAATAAATTAAAAACCTTAGGATATTTAAGCAAATGTATTTAAATGATCATGAATAATCCTAAATGTACTTGTTCAGAAGCTGTCAAGCAAGTCTTTCCGAACTATATGAACAGTTAAATAGAGTAGCTTTCAAGGGAGTCTTTCAGAACTAAGCGAACAGTGAAATAGAGTTTTTTATTAAAGATTTGTTCAAAATGCCAGCTAGTGACCATGACTGCCGTGAGGGTGGGCGCACTAAGCCATCAACGATGACATCAGCCATGGCTGAAGAAGACTATGAAGATTAGTTATCTTTGTATGTGACTGTTAATTGCATTAATAGTTACAACTAATAAGTTTTACAATTTAAATCTTAACGTATACACTTGACTTATTGTGTAAGACTGTTACTTAGACTGCCTTTTGTTTTATTATATATATATATAGCCCATATTGAGTAAAAGGGCTGCCCGTATGTAGCCCATATTGAGTAAAAGGGCTACCCATGTGGGCCCCATATAGACACCTATATGGGCCCCATGTGGGCTGCCCACATGGGACCCAGATAGAAAGTGCAACCGGGCTTTATATGGGTCCCATCTGGGCTGCCCCATGTGTGTTTATGGGGCTGCCCACATGGGATCCAGATGGGGAGTGCATCCGGGCTCCATATGGGTCCCATCTGGGCTCCCCCATATACACACATGGGGCAGCCCAGATGGGACCCATATGGAGCCCGGTTGCACTTTCTATCTGGGTCCCATGTTGGCAGCCCACATGGGGCCCATATAGGTGCCCACATGGGACCCATATAGGTCCCATATAGATTGTTAGCTGGGGTGTTATGCAATGAAACAATCAACAGTACATTGGTACAGGTTGATGATTTACAATTTGTGCTTGTTATGTAATATAGCGCTTTTGCGGGATGATACGATTCTCTTGACTTCACCGTGTGGGAAGTTGTATTTATACAAGTTGCCCTCTACGACTTGATCTATTGAACTTGTATGTTTTAAGATGATTCCAATTGATATAGTTCTATAAGTAAATACATGTATTTAGACTAAAACTTGAAAGAATGTGAAGCGGTACATTGATAGATTTTAAGCCAACATTTATATCAACGTTTGTCATTCTATTTGTCCAGTAATATTTAATCAGTACTTGCCANATACCTTTGTATCATCAATTTAATGTATTCTTATGTGTTTTGTACCGTATATATCATGCTGTTACTCAAATTGTATTTGTTATGTACCGCATATATAATGTTGTTACTTACACGTTATAAAGAGGGACCCAATTCAGACTTTATGGATTGTTTGCCATTTTAAAATTGTAAAAACATACTTGCAGTGAATAATCAAATATTCTTCAACACCTGTATCAATAAGGATGTTATAGAAGCTATGTTCTAATATTATCTAATGAAATGTAGTGTAGTAAGCCTTAAGACTGTTTATTGTTTTGTTAAGGATAGAAAGTCTAAACAAGGCGTTAATAGACTACAGTTAAAATGGTTGCGATTATTTTATTTATTGGATCTGATCAAACATTTTTTTGCTTTCAGACTTTCTTTTGTTTCGAATAGGTAGTCTAGAATTAGGCGTTAACATCAGTATATAAACATGTCATTGCTATAAAGAATAGTATGATACATTTACTTTATATTGTCCTACAAGCAACGTTTTAAACAAATATTAGAAGTATTTATTAGTATATGGTAAAGAATTAGTAACATTTCTTCATCTAGGTATTTCTATTAAGATTCTTTGGAATAAAAGATAATTTAACAAAACTATAAAGGTGTGATTGCATTGAAAAGTAATTAAAATATAAAATACCATTGATATCCTAAACTGTCATTTAAATTATAAAATTGTAATATTCCACTTTCAATTGTTTGTCAATAGAAAATTTCCGAGGCTATTTTTTCTTTTTATTTGGTTATAGGGTTAATACATGTATTATAGTTGCAATATTTAAATTGTATTAGCAAATGTATGAAATATGTGTGTTCATATGTTTTCTATTTGTAAACACTGATGTAAAACTGTGTCCACTTCGGCTATTGGCCTTCTGAATATAATTTGAAATACAATTATACAAATGTTAACCAAAATCTTATTATTAAGTTATATGGTAGAGAAAATCTTCACTGTAAAGTGTAATACAAATATAAAATCATTGTAGTGAATTTCTTCTAATCGTCCTTATGAATGCATTCAAACCAAAACTGTTGGAATTATAAATGTTCCATAAAATAGTTTTACTGTTGGTTTGGGTTTCTAGATTATGAGTAACATTACTCCATGCTGATAGAACATTAGATAGAAACATGTTTTCGTTTGCAAATTCATGTTAAATATTTTTGCTGATGTTACATTCAAAAAGTAAGTTATCACCATATTTTTTTATAATTTTCTGGTCGAATAATTAAAGTGGGATCCTCCTGCTATGTATGTATGTATCCATGTATATGTGTGTAATACTATATGTGAATAAAAGTTGAGATTACTTAAATACATTTTTAAGTCTTTTAACATAAACCTTGTTGTTCTTGTCTTCTTGCAGGATAATGCTATTTAGCTCTTAAACCCTATAATATCACTCTGTTCCAGCAAGAAGAAATAGATAAAACATAAAAAAATGAAAATGGAAGTACACGTAAAAGAATCTTTTGTCTGATGTCCAATGTGAACTGTGTACACAGTATTTCATGTTTGCAGCCTACATATTATTTCTAACATAACCTGAATTTCCATTAATGCATCTAGTCATGCGTTGTCCAAAATTTTACAGGCTCTGTGTATGTGTGGGACCCATATTGAATACAATTCTACCCGTTTGTAGCCCATATTTAGTACAATGCTGCCCGTATGAAGCCCATATTGAGTAAAAGGGCTGCCCATATGTAGCCCATATTGAGTAAAAGGGCTGCCCGTATGTAGCCCATATTGAGTAAAAGGGCTGCCCGTATGTAGCCCATATTGAGTAAAAGGGCTGCCCACATCGGACCCAGATGGGGAGTGCAATCGGGCTCCATATGGGTCCCATCTGGGCTGTCCCATAAACATACATGGGGCAGCCCAGATGGGACCCATATGGAGCCCGGTTGCACTTTCTATCTGGGTCCCATGTTGGCAGCCCACATGGGGCCCATATAGATTGTTAGCTGGGTAGCCACATGTGCACATAACAAATGCAGAAGAATGAATAAAACTGAGGTCACCACCTTGGAACATTGAAGATTTAAAAAAACAAATCAATACACAGCATAAGAGACATGTTAAGGTGGAAAGATACCCAACAGTCAAAAGTTCCGAAAAATGTGTCTCAAAAAATATAGCGCAAAGATAAATCATCAATCACAATTATTGTTAAACATTTTCTGCACTGTACAAGCTGCTATATTTCCGTATTTTACAGATCTAACTGAGTAGTCTTTTAGCCAAAGTTAGACCTACCTTAAATATCCTGGTTCTGTGGCATAGACAGTTCTCTATGCTAATCACTTACAACAATACTGTGCATACATATTTCAATCATAATAAAAGGGAAATTACACAAACATGTATGGACAAAAATGCTTATGTGTCATTAGTTTCAAATGTTCACAGCACAACACACAATGGTATGCCATCTTACCATTTCTTTGAGCTGTTCACACAAATTATATTAGGGTTTTTTTTGGTTAGATTTTTTTTTTTCAAGAATATTTCAGCCTTATTGGTCAGTAAATATAATCATGTTTACAACAGGCTGCAGATGTTTTACCACACAAATAATCATTATTCCAAGGTGGAAGTTCTAGACTGGGGTTATTCGACCCCTGATTTGCAAAATCAACTAAATTCCTGAAGACTTTAAGTTAAGATTTAATATTGTTTGATACATTTATTTTCACAAAACCCTCTACTCATGAGGTGAGATCATGGTTGCCATGGTTATTGTTTTTACCTTGAGGTAGGACATGAGGTTGTTTACCAGCTGGGCCATGGTGTCCGACTCCTCCATTAGCACCTAGAGTAGAATGGTACATGTATGCATTATACATGGTTAAGTACATCATCATTATCTACATTACAATGGTACGCATTACACATGGTAAAGTTTGGTAATACATCATCATTATCTACAGTACAATTGTACGCATTATACATGGTACATTATATTTACATGGTAAACGGTAATACATCATCATTATCATATACAGTACAATGGTAAGCATGATAAAGTATGGAAATTAATCATCATTATCATATACAGTAAAACGGTACGCATTTAACATGGTAAAGTACCGTAATTAATCATCATTGCATAAAAAAGTACAATGGTACGAATTATACTTGGTAAAGTATTGTAATTAATCATCATTATCATATACAGTACAATGGTACGCATTATACATGGTAAAGTATGGTAATTAATCATCATTATCATATACAGTACAATGGTACGTATTATACATGGTAAAGTATGGTAATTCATTATCATTATCATATACAGTACAATGGTACGTATTATACATGGTAAAGTACGGTAATTCATTATCATTATCATATACAGTACAATGGTACGTATTATACATGGTAAAGTACGGTAATTTATCATCATTATCATATACAGTACAATGGTGCACATTATACATGATAAGGTATTGTAAAAATATTTGTGGTTGGAGTTTGTTACATAACAATAATAAGTTTTCCAAACAGACCTAAAGAAAATTAACATTTTTTCAAATAGCTGCATGCCAAACATTTTATGAAGTGTGATTAACTAAGGTAGAAAAAACAGCACTATTTACACAATTAACTCCAGCTTACATTTGCATACAAATTCCAGAGTGTCTCGATGCTAAGGAACTTGCGCAGACTGACTCCGTTCTCAAGGAAAAGATGTACGAAATCCACGCGATCCTGAACCAGGGCCGTAAACATGGCATCATACAGTGGAAGGTTCTGCAAAATACGTTATATTTAGAGTTTTAAGTGAAATATTAAGTAAAAATAATTATAGACCATACAAGGAGTTTTTTATTATTTGATGGACCTGTCTTGCAAAAACACTTGTACACTTTAAATACTGACAGATTTACACCGAAAAAAGCATGTTTATAAATCCCAGTGTATCGTCAATTGCTGCTATTTGAGCGAAACTGGGCCTTAGGACATATCCAAACAATCTTCCCCCAGAAATGCCTCTGCATCAGTATGTTCACATGAGGAGCCATTATGTCATTATGTCCACTTATGAAACCAGGAAACATTGCATGGCTTTAAAGCAGACAGACTAGCCACTGACCAGACCAGTGAATGCGTAGGTGGGTCTGGAGCTATATAAGCTGGAGCTGGCAGAATATTGCATTATACCCTTTTTTGAAAGATGTGACTCATTTATAATATGTTACAGTCATGCGATACAGTGTTCTAAAAACCTCAAATAACTTCCAATAGATACCATACTTTTCCTCTTTAAAACTAAATTGTCCCATCATTATTAAATCCCTAAATAAACAAGAGATGTTTTTGTCAGAAACACAATGCCCCCTACTGTGCCGCTTAGATTTTCTATTTTTTTTAACCTTTGACCTTGAAGGATGACCTTGACCTTTCAACACTCAAAATGTGCGGCTCCATGAGATACACATTCATGCAAAATATCAAGTTGCTTTGATCAATATTGCAAAAGTAATGACCATTTTTCGAAACCTAAACACAATGTGACGGAATTTTAGAAGGACAGACAGACAGACGGACAGACAGACAGTGCAATCACTATATGCCACCCTACCGGGGGCATAAAAAGTATCAAGTGGGAAATATTAAATTATAAACATGACACAGTTTAAACAAGAGATGTGTTTGTCAGAAACACAATGCCCCCTATTGCAAAATAAAATTTCAATATATCATTTGGCAGGTTTAGAAATTATCTCCCTTTTAAAGCTTATTTCTTCCCTTGGATTGTATTATTTGACTTTTGACCTTAGAGGATGACCTTGACCTTTCACCACTCAAAATGTGCAGCTCCATGAGATACACATGCATGCCAAATATCAAGCTGCTATCTTCAATATTGCAAAAGTTATGGCCAACGTTAAAGTTTTCGGACGGACGGACTGACAGTTCAACTGCTTTTGCCACCCTATTGGGGGCATAAAAATTGAATTCTCCAATGAAGAATGGAATAGGATATAAGAGAAAACTTTTGTTTTCTATGGCAAATAATGTAGTTGATGTAACTAACTGGATGTCTGTTGGCAAAATGTCAATCCTATAGTCAATAACGCTTGTAATGTTTTAACAAGCCTAACCATGCACATGTCTGACCTTTCGCCTTTAAAGTCACCTTGATCTTTAGACTGACACAGCCCCTCAACATAGTCAATATTTTTCGTAAATTATTACAAAATTGCATGATGAATGATGAAGTTACAGTCCGGACAAGCTGTTTAACCCTTTGAGCGCTGGAACCGGACTTTGAAGGCCTTTGCCAACAGTTTGGATCCAGATGAGACGCCACAGAACGTGGCGTCTCATCAGGATCCAAACTGTTTGCTATTTTGATAGTATTCTTTGATATTTTTTTCGAAGAAAATGCTAATTTTAGAAATTCAGCAGATGACATTTTAGCAGATGACAAATTTCCCAGCATGCAAAGGGTTAATTAATAGCCATATTTAACCATTGCCCTTTATATGTGACATTGACCCTTGACCCTTGACATTGACCCTTGACATTGACCCTTGACATTGACCCTCGAGGTAGAAACAAAGTTGTTACACATGACACACAGTCTTAACATGGTGAACATTTAAAAAAAATAACTTTAAGACTGGGTGATGAATAATTAAGTTAAAGTCATGTAATGGCCAAATTAAACCTCAAAGTTTGACCTTGACCTTTTAGGTAGAGAGACGGATGTTACATGTGACATGCGGTTTCCTCATGGTGTCCATTTGTGGTAAGTTATTTTCAAATTACATAACGAATGACAAAGTTACACTCAAGACTAGCTGTTTTATGGTTCAATTTGATTTTGAGCTCTATGTATGACTTTTGAGGTAGACAGACAGGTGTTACACTGACATGCCATCTCCTCACGGTGATCATGTGTGGTAAGTTATTTAAAGATAACAGGCTCAACAACTATTACTTTACTTTTTCTAACCAAATGATTTATACCAAAAAATGTTTAGGCCATCATTCCAAGAAAATTTCATGCACATGCAAAATGCCTTAAATATTAGCCTAACAATAAACCATTACATATATTATTTTAGAATCCTAATTGCTAATGTATTGGCCATACACCTAAAGTGTGAAATAAGACATCATTCTTAGAAGGGATGGCATTTTAATGACACAAAACTTTGCATATTATGTTATTTATATTCTTTATACGATGCAAACCTTAAGAATCATAAGAATTTTTCCAAGACTTTTCCATTTAAAAGTGATTATGCTTTTGACCATTTTGACTGTTATTTTAAATTATCTTAATCCTTGCATGAATGAAGTTTCAGTTCAGGGGGATTTTTGTCGTAAAATCAAATTAAATGAAGCGGTTATATATACAGGTGTCTATTCATTTTGTAGGTTGTCAAATTTCATAAAGAAAACTTGTTAAACTTCATACAAAGAGTTATTGTTATAACACAGTTAATTCTAAGATTGATGTCTTATTCCAACTTTACAAAAAAGTGTGTTTTTATTGTTTAGTATACCCGGTACTTCCAACATTTGCAACAATCTCATAAAAAAGGTATTTTACACAAAGATTACAGGTATTTTACTAGCATGACAATTGAGCCAGTTTCTGGGAAAACCTGGCTAAATGCATATGGGTAAAGTATTGTACCAGACTACCTGTGCAAAGTGCACAGTTTTATTTGGGTCAGTACTGTGGATTGCATGGCTTATTTAGGACAATACTCTAAGCACAAGCATTAAGCCCATTTTTCGGAGAGACTTAATCAATTTAACCTGACCCTGCAAAAAATTATAATGAAAATATTAGTTTCCATATTAAAATGGAATGACAAAAAGGAAAGTGTAGCCAGTTGCAATTGACAATGTATAGTCACATTGGATATATATAATAACGATTCAAACGCATATGTAAAACTTAAAAAGTCAATTAGGGTCAGGTTAATGTGTACAAGCTATATTATAACAAAATTACATGTACATGCATGCAAAGCCATGCAAAATATATACAGCTTAAGCAATATGTACGTTCCTCTTACTGGGATAATATTTTACACAAGTCATGCAAAAAATGGGTTTTATGCCATATGCGGCCAGGGTAGCTCCACACCAGCCTGCGCATTCAATCAGTTTGATCAGGAACTTCTCTATCTGCTCTAACCCTTTGCATGCTGGGAAATTTGTCGTCTGCTAAAATGTCGTCTGCTGAATTTCTAAAATCATCATTTTCTTCACTTTTTTTCAAAGAATACTATCAGAATAGCAAACAGTTTGGATCCTGATGAGACGCCACATTCTGTGGCGTCTCATCTGGATCCAAACTGTTTGCAAAGGCCTTCAAAATTCGGTTCCAGCGCTCAAAGGG
>VMBQ01000902.1:132189-144892 GCA_007657795.1 Dreissena rostriformis | reverse complement strand
TTGCCTATGGTCTCTATTATATTAAAAAACAAGATGTGTTTGTGAAACACTATGTCCACTTTTGAGCGATTTTGACCCATAAATTTGACCTTTGACCTTGAAGGATGACCTTGACCTTGACCTTTCACCACTCAAAATGTGCAGCTCCATGAGATACACATGCATGCCAAATATCAAGTTGCTATCTTCAATATTGCAAAAGTTATGGCCAATGTTAAAGTTGGCGCAAACCAACAGACCAACCAACCAACAGACAGGGCAAAAACAATATGTCCCCCAGTATATACTGGTGGACATAAAAAATACAAAATCTAAGTGGACCACATTCATTATATGAAAGGTGGTCTAATACTGCAATCAGATTCGTTACCTGCACAATAGACGTCTTGAATGTACATTCGATTGACAAAAAATGCTGATCGATTTGAATATTGAATTTTAACACCAAGGAATACCTATCTCATGACTGATTTAAGAATGGCATTTTTGGGGGAAATAACATAGCAGGTGACCGTTTGGATCAGGTGTTATAATGACAGTTTTTTGTTGGGGAGATTGAGACTTGCGGCTTACACCAGGTGACTGCTTAATCAAGGTGACCCCTAGGTCAGGTAAGACTGAGTTGCCAAATAAAAATGTGGGTTTATAGTACCTGTGGTGACAGCTGCATTAATGAGACCCCGTTTGAAGACAGCCTTGAGGCGATTGTTGAGTTCGAACCTCTGAGCACCCCCAGTGACCGAGATGAGCAGCTTGGGTATGGGAAGGTGCCAGTGCTTTGTAAGCAGGTCCCACACCTGCTCCATGTTTGATACTGGACCTAGGCGGATGTACTGGAACAATCATGTATCGAGAAATTTATTGGTGAGCAGTGATACAAGTTACAAGTAAGGGGTGATAAAAAGCTAAAAAATATAACTTTATACTTAATTTATGAAATAACTACAGCACCATTATTGTCATTCATTGATTTTTAAACTGGCATCTTCATCACAGTCTATACCAAATTAAACTTTAAAGACATTCACCTATTAGTATGCATATGTACATATAAAATAAGCAATGCCTCTTAACTTGCTACATACTGGAGAAGTGAGGTTTTCTTTGCCAAAGCCCTCAAATTTCACGATGCCAAATGAGTCTGTGGGCTCCTCTGTGGTGTGGGTGTTATAATGCCATATGTTGTTGTCCTCTTTCACATGATTCAAGAAGTCCTTGCTCCGTCCACACATACATGATCTGTAAAATACACAAGAATTCAACAGTGCAAATCAGGTGCAACATTAGACATTGTATATCAGTTTAAGCTAGAGCTTTGTCTAAAAAGTAAAAAAAAAAAACACCTAGAAATGCTTTGTCACTGGCATGGCAGCAACGCCTATTGCTAAGTTCAAGCGCACATAACTTAGGAACACGTGGATCACTGAGCATGAAAAATGTTCCATGCACATTTACACTTCATAATGATGACGTATTTTGAGTTTCATTGCAATCACTTGAGAAATGTATATATAGTTTGCTCCACAAACTAGTTTGCGTCTGCCTCAAAAATGGCCAACTTAAAGGGCACATATTCAGGGACATGTGGATGACTGAGCTTGAACAATATGTCTTGCATGACTACACTTCATGCTGATGTTTTATTTCAAATTTTAATTTAATTGTTTGAGACATGTAAAAGAAGTTACCGGTAGCTCTTCAAACTTAGAACATGTTATGTATAGAAATGGCTATGTTCACAAGCACACAAATCAGAAATATGAGGATCAATTGGCCTGATAAAAGTGCCTTGCACATCTACACATCATGGCGATGACACACTATAATTTTGACAAATGTAGACCACAAACATACATCATTGTTTGCGGATAGACATACAAACCAACCAACCAACCAACGGACCAAGCAACAGCAAGGCTCCTATAAACTGCCCCCCCCCCCTCCGGCCAAATTTTGTTTGCCAAGGTATAACTATTCCTTTTTGAATAAATGAATAAAAACAAATAATGTCTGTATTTGAAAATGCTTGATATGAACAGAATATACACCAATGTACAATGTACACATTGACTACTGAGGCCTCACTGGTTATCGCACGCAAGGTACACAATAAAAGCTAACCAAAACTTTATTATATTGCAGATTGTGTTTGTTGCTTTTTTGCATGTTGATTGGTAAGATAATAAGAAACATTTTTTTAATTTAAAACATAAGGGTAACCATGGAAATGCTGGTACTCACCCATCTTTTGCCTTCCTATTTTGCACATACACTTTACACGTTCGTTTACACAGGCTGCTTTGATTAACGAATTCAACCAGCTTTTGCTGTAAATAAAATATAAAAGATTTAAAGAGCAATGTTAAGTACACGTTTTATGAAAATCATTACAATTGAAGCATTCTAGAGTTGTGTTGCTGTAAATATTATATACTTTTCTTATAAAGCCAACACAATGTCTATTATTGTATTGGATTGAGAATGTTAACCCTTTGCATGCTGGGAAATTTGTCGTCTGCTAAAATGTTGTCTGCTTAATTTCTAAAATTAGCATTTTCTTCGATTTTCTTTCAAAGAATACTATCAGAATAGCAAACAGTTTGGATCCTGATGAGACGCCACGTTCTGTGGCGTCTCATCTGGATCCAAACTGTTTGCAAAGGCCTTCAAAATCCGGTTCCACCGCTCAAAGGGTTAATGTTTTCTGGTTCCAACTTCATATAAATAAAAAATGCTGCCAGAAAACTCTACAGAGTTGGTACACAGGTTATCTCTAGCCTAACTTACTTGATCCATTTCTTCTTGTCTGCTAATTCTGTCTCTCATAAAATCTGATATTCCACTCTTCACTTTTTTCCCCACAGAGAAAGGCTCAGTCTTGTTCTTGAACATGCCTGCTATATTGGTGAGGCTGCGTCTGATGTCGGAGCCCATGGAGCTCTCAAGCCTTTGTCCTTCCCGTTGCTTCGTGTACGTCCCGTTGCTCCGAATGGAATTATCCAGCTCACCACTATACCCAGCATTCACATGATACTCTGTATGGTCGTCACCTGATTTATTACTCCTCTTTGATTTCGCTTTTCTGCGTTTTTTGGCCTTTTTTTCCTCTTCCGGTACTTGGACTTCAACACCTCTATCAACAAAATATTCAGTACGTGGTGGTTTGGTATCTTTTTGTTTTTGTTCTGGTTTTGGCAGTTTTGACCTCTTCGCTCTGGGTGATTTTCCTGATGGTTTATATTCACCCCCAAATGGGTCTTCTGGGTTCATTTCCTCTAGTCTTTCATCGTATGATTTTTCACGGTCATATCCATACCTTGGCGTTCTGGTAATACTGTCTATATAGGAGTCTGATAATTCTCTTTCAAACGTTTGTTGTAGATTGGTATTATCTTTTCTTTTAAGCCTGAAAAATAAAATACAACAATTTTCATTTCAATCCCTTCAATGGAAATTATCATTTTTATTTTACGACACAAAATGTTTGTTTTTCACCATTTTTGCACTTTTAGGTTAATTAAATGACAATTGTTATTGATAAGCATATTGAAACCAAAATTTAATGTTTTTTAAAATGTAACTTTGATGATATTTTTTTATGTTATTTATGAATCAATCAAAAGTTATAGGTTTCCAGATGTCTATGTTTTAGGCTAAATAACAAGTGCTGTTTCAAGACAGCGCGCTCAACTATTCGTCGCTTTGATTGTGTAACGCACATTTTCTTTAAGTCACCTGATATAATGACTGTGACAATTGTTGTGCCCATTCAGCTATCTTGCCAACAACTTCTTATTAGATCTACTAAACAAGAGATGTGTTTGTCAGAAACACAATGCCCCCTAATGCGCCGCTTTGACTTTGAAGGATGACCTTGACCTTTCACCACTCAAAATGTGCAGCTCCATTAGATACACATGCATGGCAAATATGATATGAAGGTTACAATTTTTGTTTGACCTTTGAACTTGAAGGATGACCTTGACCTTGACCTTTCACCACTCAAAATGTGCAGCTCCATGAGATACACATGCATGCCAAATATGAAGGTTACATTTGAAGCGACATAGAAGTTATGAGCATTATTCGAAACCTTAACGCAGATTTCGAAACCTATACGCGGACCCTAAGATCAAGGTCAAGGTGAAATGGTTAAAAAAAATGTGCGTATGGAAAGGCCTTGTCCATATGCACATGCATACCAAAAATGAAGGTTACATCTGATGCGACATAGAAGTTATGAACATAATTCGAAACCTAAATGCAGATTTCAAAACCTAAACGCAGACCCTAAGTTCAAGGTCAAGGTGAAAGGGGAAAAAAAAAAATGGTGCGCATGGAAAGGCCTCATCCATATGCACATGCATACCAAATATGAAGGTTACATCTGAAGCGACATAGAAGTTATGACCATTTTTCGAAGCCTAAACGCAAAGTGTGACGGAATTTCAGAAGGACACCTTTGACCTTGAAGGATGACTTTGACCTTGACCATTCACCACTCAAAATGTGCAGCTCCATGAGATACACATGCATGCCAAATATGAAGGTTACATTTGAAGCGACATAGAAGTTATCAGCATTATTCGAAACCTAAACGCAGATTTCAAAACTTAAACGGTCAAGGTGAAAAGGGTAAAAAACATTGTGCGTATGGAAAGGCCTCGTCCATATGCACATGCATACCAAATATGAAGGTTACATCTGAAGCGACATAGAAGTTATGAACATTTTTCGAAACCTTAACGCAAAGTGTGACGGAATTTCAGAAGGACAGACAGACAGACGGACAGACAGACGGACAGTGCGATCACTATATGCTACCCTACCGGGGGCATAAAAAAGCTTATACAAAGATATCGTTAAGGAAGAGAATTGGTGATAACTCTACAATTAAAAGGTGGTGAGCAATGAAATTTGTGTGATTTTTACCTTGTCTATTAGACCAACCTGAACAATTACATCATGCCATTTGAAAATCCCTTGATATATGGTAGAATCCTAACAAAATAAGGCATATTAAATAAAAATGTGCAACATTTTACCTCAGTGTGTGACCTTGACCTTAGAGACCACATAGAGGAGAACAATTGTAAATGTTATTACAGAATCCCTTGATACATTGTTCAGTTATAGCTAAACTATGAATAATTCATCAAATTTGTGATCTTTGACCTCAATAAGTGACCTTGACCTTGTCTCTATGATTATTGGTCTTGCATGTGACTCAGCCCCAGATGATTGAGAACAACTATGTTTACTTTCGTGGCTGTGGCTCATATGTTATTGGAGATAAAGCTGAAGACAGAATAAATCCTATATAAAAAGGGCATTTTCAAGTACAAAGGGCCATAACCCCGTAATTGACAAATGGTTTGCGTCACAATTTAACATGCATCATCCTCTTATCCATAAATACACTCATAAAAAGTGTCAATGAAATCTACCAAAGTAATGCCAAGATGTGGCTCCAGACACTAAAATGTGCTTATTTTAAAGGCAACAAGATGTGTTTGTGAAACACTATGTCCTTTTTTTGAGCGATTTTGACCCATATATTTGACCTTTGACCTTGAAGGATAACCATGACCATGACCTTTTACCACTCAAAATGTGCAGGTCCATGAGATACACATGCATGCCAAATATCAAGTTGCTATCTTCAATATTGCAAAAGTTATGGCCAATGTTAAAGTTTGTTCAAACAAACCAACAAACCAACAAACAGACAGGACAAAAATAATATGTCCCCCAGTATAGACATATATAAAAAGGGCCATAACTCCCTTATTTGAAAATGGATAGCGGCAACATTTTACAAGCATCATCCTCTTAGCCAAATATAAACTCATAACAAGTTTCAATGAAATCGGCCCAAACTGTTCTGAGATATGGCTACAGACACAAAAGTGTTTTGGAAGGGTAGAAAGGACGCAAGGGTGGATAGATGGACGGATAACGCTAAAATGATATCCCTAACCCTACGGCGAGGTATAATACAGAATAAAGCCTGTTGTACAAGGCAGTCTCCTCACCTTCTGACTGGGCTGTTGTCGCTGCCAGTGGCTACCCGTGTAAACTCTAGGCTTCTTATTGGACTACCGCCACCGCTTGGTGACTCTACATACTCAAACGTGAACTGACTCGTATCATGGTGCTGTGCATCTGGGACGACTGCCATCTATAAAACAAGGTCACTTATGAAATGATGTGCAACTTTGTTTACGGTAACATATTTTTCCAACAATTATTGTATGCGACTGCATTAACAATCACTATGGCATCTTTATTGAGCTGTTTAGAACAAAACCACGAAATTGGGACACCTTTAAGATAAAACAAAAAAATTGTTGGCAATAATTTAATATTTCCGACTGCCACATTCCCCTTTTTGTGTTATGCCCTCATGCTCTACCTCAAAACCCCTTTTCTGTACCTGTAAAATAATATACTGCTTTTCAAAAAAAGAACGAATTTGCTCTTATCAAAATACATACATGTACTTACTAAAAGTACAAGTCATAATAACCAACCCAACACCCATGGTTTAACTGTAATGTTTAAACAAAATACTGAAAATAGGGCAAAATGCAGTATTGATTTATTATTTGAATTATTATGTTATATATCATTCAGCAAAACATTTTTAATAAGTTATTAGAATTAAAGCAAACAAGCATGAACCCTTTGCATGCTGGGAAATTTGTCGTCTGCTAAAATGTCGTCTGCTGAATTTCTAAAATTAGCATTTTCTTTGANTTTAATAAGTTATTCGAATTAAAGCAAACAAGCATGAACCCTTTGCATGCTGGGAAATTTGTCGTCTGCTCAAATGTCGTCTGCTGAATTTCTTAAATTAGCATTTTCTTTGATTTTTTTTCTAAGACCACTATCAGAATAGAAAACAGTTTGGATCCTGATGAGACGCCACGTTCGGTGGCGTCTCATCTGGATCCAAACTGTTTGCGAAGGCCTTCAAAATCCCGTTCCAGCGCTCAAAGGGTTAAATTACAGCAATAAACCTGATACATTTCTATGTATTTATATATGGTTTAGCCTAAGCACCAGTTATTAATAATGAATACAAAAGTACCATAGTTATATTTTTAGTAACATGCAGATACATTTCACTTTCCGTACAGATATCTAAAATATTTATGGAAACAGTATCATGGCTATAAGTTCAAGCATAAATGTTAATTAAAATTCTTTTTTTGCCCATGTCAAATAAAATGATATTGTTACCTCTCTTGAAGTGGAGTCCTGCCAGGAGACTTTGGCCCCGGAGTGGGGCCCCTCCTTTCCCCTGGGAGGGGCCATGATTGAAGGAGTGTCCCTGCCCTGGTGGGGCGGACGACTGTGGCCTGCCCGGTAGTCTGGCCTGAGGCTGGGATCCATATAGGAACCTGAAAGGATTTTGATAACATAAAACGGTAAGTTATTTTTGGCATATATGTACATTCATATGGTGCGACTTTTGCACATTTGAACAGAAGGCCATGTACTGTAAACATCATTACATTGTATTATTAATTTCTTATATGCTGTTGTTTTATTTTGTTGAATAAATCCCAAGCCTTTACATAAAGCTTCTATTTCACCCTCATTCAATCACAATACGGTTAAAATAGTCCAACCCAAACCAGGTGTTCATTTGTTTCTATTTAAAAATAAGGTACAAAAGTACTTTAAAGGGACTTGTTCACAGATTGTCAAATTGACAATTTTCCAACTTTGTGTCAGAGATTTTGTGAAAATATGTGGACTGCTGATATGGAGTATAAAATGATTCATTAAAAATATTAATATGGATGGCCCAGTGGTTACTTTAAATTCAAAGGTTTGTTGTTCGAGCCCAAGAGTGGCTTTTTTCTTTTTTCTTTTCTTATATTATACTACTGCTCTTTAGCCAATGTTTACGTTATTCAATTTAAAGCATTCAAAGGTGAACTTAAAAATGTGCAAATCTGTGAACAAGTCCCTTTAAGCAAAATCACAATTTGCCTTAAGCGTAAAATTGGCTTATATATTTCAATTAATATATTTATAAACAGTTTACTTGGAGAAAGCACCATATAATTTAAAATGGCACTCAATAAACCAAATGTTTTCTTATCTTCGTTACATTCATACATATTGCACATAATATCTACTTTTCTGACAAAAGGCTAAAGCGGACAATTTCTGCTTTATTTGTTTTAAATAAATAGTAATAAATAATTTTAATGGATTTTACACCTTGTTGTCAACTAACCCTTTGCATGCTGGGAACTTTGTCATCTGCTAAAATGTTGTCTGCTGAATTTCTAAAATCATCATTTTATTCATTTTTTTCAAGGAATACTATCAGAATAGCAAACAGTTTGGATCCTGATGAGACGCCACGTTCTGTGGCGTCTCATCTGGATCCAAACTGTTTGCAAAGGCCTTCAAAATCCGGTTCCAGCGCTCAAAGGGATAAAGTGCTGCTTGTCAAGGCATATCTGAATGATATCCTAAGGGTAAACAATACACCTACACAAAGCCTTCTGAACAAAAGCTGACTCTTGGCTCTGGTATTTCAACAATGGCTCTTTTTAATTTATAAAGACAACAAAGTATTTTTCAAATTGTTAAAGTAGTTTAAGTTAAGCTTGACTTATAATACTCTGGACAAGACTCGTTTGTTTGCCCATTTAGTTTGTCTTATATCGCTTTTCTTTAATTTGCTATTCATATTTTTTTATTACAAGTTTTTTTGTATTTTTGCTGTACTCATCCCAAAATACATAAATCACACTAATGTTTTTCTAAGACGCAATACCAGATGACTAATGTTTTTCTAAGACGCAATACCAAGTAAAATAACACCATAAAATTTCAAAAAATGAATGCAGTAAAGAGGGACTCTTGTGTTCAGTCAACCTTAAATAATAAGCAGCAGTTTATTTTAATATGGTGTTGCAAGATACTTCAATTGTAGAGATCTGAAACTGATGACCTGTGTGAAAGAAGAAGGGATGGGAAAGAAGGGAGGGACAAAAGTGTTTTTTCTCCTTCAAAATCGGGGCGGGTATCTGGCCCATTTCCAATGAAAAAATGATATATTTTTGCCAAAAGGGACCTAACAATTCCCAAGCGAAGGTTTCCATTTTTTTTATATTTTTTTTTAGATCTTTATCTTTAGTTAATCTCCCATCCAACTCTCCAAGTTACACCTTATTAAAAATAATATTTAAAACACTTTATTTCTCATTTTATCATTTTGCTAACAAATGGTTAGCCAAAAAACAACATCTCTAATTTTTCCAATTTTGGTCAAAATGCAGCGATTTTTCCCAATCCAAAGCGACTCGGCCCCATTCCCAAAAAGGTGAAGAAAAACACTGCATTTATATTACTTTGTTTACCAAGGACATGCTGAATTTGCAGGTTTTTTTTATTCAAATGTCTTCATATGTGTTAAAGGGACTGTCAACCACGAATGATGAAAAAAGAAAAGTTCTAAAATACCGTTTTTTTTTTACAATTATTAGTTTATATTGATTAAAAAATCACGACTGGTATATTACCGTACTTGAAAAAAGTTCATATTTTCAGTATATTCGGTAATAAAATTTTGCGATGTGAAATTGAAAGTACATCGCGAAAATAGTTGACATAACAATAAACACACTCTAAATAACGCAAGTAGATTGATAATTTTATATATAATATATATACAATTCACTACGCATGCACAATTTGCATTCCTGGGTCTACCACGTGACGAGGATGATCAATCTACTTGCGTTATTTATAGTTAACTTGTAGTAACCGGTAGACATACCCAGTAAAATTTATAACCGAATATACTGAAAATATGAGAACTTAACAACTTTTTTCAAGTATTGTAATATACCAGTCTTGATATTTTAATCAATATAAACTAATAATTGTAAAAAAATACGGTATTTTAGAACTTTTCTTTTTTTTGTCATTCGTGGTTGACAGTCCCTTTAAAAGACAATAAAGTTGTATGCACAAGACACAAAGATTTGATTTTTAAATTGATATAAGGTGGGACATCAAATTGACCATTTGCAGTATGATTCATAGATTTTATCATACCACTGCATTGATATCTGACTGATATAACGTTGCATGATGACGTCATTAGTAACAAGTCAAACGTCAACGATCATATTTATTCCCGCTAAAAATGCAGCGTGGTAACGATTTTGTTTTAATTATTTCTTTTAAAACGGGGACTTAGAGAGTGGTATGATAAACAGAAAAGCAGGTTACTGCCTGATCTTTTTGTTATATATCAGGCTCGGCAGGAATAAAATAACGGCTCTGCAAGCCTCGCCGTAATATTATTCTAAGCCTTGCCTGATATATTACAAAAAGATCAGGCAGAAACCTGTTATTCTCTATCTCTCTGTGTCATGTACTTACATTTAAAAAGTCCTATAGAAAAAAAATCCACAGATCAGTACAAATACTGCCAGTGTCAAAAAAAAAGTTTTTTAAAGGCTTTTTAACTGGGGTGGCGGATTTAGGAGAGTGACAGAATTAGGCACTGCAACAGTAATATAATATTGGAAAAAATATACTATTGGTATAGAAGCATACCTTTTGCAACAGGTATATCCTGTTTATATTTGAACTTGAATTAAGTTTATCAGGTTTGACTTGAAAAATAGTAGATCATATGGGACAAATTCCAATTAAAATTACCAGAAAACAGAAACCTTTCTAAAATGGTAAACTATATTGAGCACCCCTCCATAGAACACTTTCAAACCATAACAGTATGGTATCTCTACATTTAAATGTGATATTACATTAAATTTGTCATAAAGAAAACATTTCGGCCATGTTTCTGTGTTAGTATTTACTTTAAATTTTTTATTTAAACTGCATCTAAAGCATTATTGAATTTGTTTTCAAACATGTGCCCAGTATTACACAGTCATGGATTGTTTGAGCATCCTCGCCATTACCTTATTCAAATCACATAAGGTACAAAGTAATTTATTAAGTGAAACAATATGTACTGCAAAACACAAAAAAATGTGTGGAACACTAAGAAAATAAATAAATCAAATTAGTTGCTACCTACGATTTTTTGTTTCCCCAATTCTGCACTGCGACAGGTAAGCACAAAAATAATGTTAATCTGTCTATATGGTTGTTACTGGTTGAGTCGTGGGTTCTGTTTGATTCGTGGGTATAGAAATCGCGTGAAATCTCACAATAGAATGTTCGCACATGATGCAGTTCATTACGGAAAAATGTTTTGACACGGTCACCATTTTTTTCTGATCAAAAATGCGTCAAAAACAAGTAAAAAGTGTAATTCATCATTACTTGATAGGTCCTTATGAAATATTTCCTCATATATGTATTGTTCATATAGTGTTTCAAAGTAACACAAAATCGTTTATTTAGGAGTATTAACCATGCTACATCGTCTGTTGACATTTTTTCACAAGAAATTAACCTGTCCTGCAAGGTCAGTTTAAAGGCTATTTATAGTATGCAAATCTTGAAATTCTGGCAGCCAATCAGAACCTACGAATCAACCGGAAGCTTATTTTCATGAAGGTAGTTTGACACTATCAACACAGTCGATTATATTGATGATAAAAGACGATAAACATTTGGAAAAAAGCAACAAATCTTAAAGAGGAAAGGTTAATAATTATTTTCATAATGATTCATGTTCATTTATTTATAAAATATGTGTGATGTAACAACTTTATGAAAATTACCCACGACTCAACCAGACTATAGCATATATTTATTTTTCAAATATTCAATGGAAAATGAAATGACTATGCTGAAAAACATTCATTTTAAGAGCCTAGAAATTCCTTGGATCATTTAATAAGAAAATGCCACTAGACTCGTCCAGCTTTCCACATTGCCCCATTTTTGCAACCACCTGTACCTATTGTGATCCTAGGTCTTGACTAAGTAATACTATTTACCAGGTGGTGAAAAGTTGGGTGAAGTCAAATTGCTCGGAATAATCTCCAAATTGTCCAATGTTCTTTCCGATGAGACGCTTGTTTTTCTCAGAGGCTTGCCATGTCCGCTCATGTCACAAGGTCATTTTTGCTGGCCTTCAATAGAAACGCAAAATAGTGATGTCATTACTGGTAGTTGTATTATACTTGTATGCCATACAAACATGCGTTATATAAACATCTTTAAAACATATTAACATTATTGTAAAAACATAACATTTTTTATTTGTACAGAAGTTGCTGTATATCTGAAGAAGGATGAACTCTTTTTTTCCAATATAAATTTTGGATCAATCAAAGATTAATCACCGTCCACTGAAGCCTAACCCTTATATAGCAATTGGTCATTCTAGAGAGCCACATGAGTGAAATCTTAGCCTTATGAGGCCAGATATCTCTCTCTGTTTTGATAAAACTGAAATTAAAATTGTCAATACTGTCAAATTATAGCACTGCTATTTGTTCCTAATGTCTTTTTCTGGCTTTTTCCTGATATAAATGGTTCTGGAGTATTTTCTGGACAGTAGTATTTTCGACACGTTTTTAAGTATTCATTTTTTGTGACCTCTTTTCCAATAATTTCATTCAATTGAAAAAAAAAGGCATTATTAATTAAATTTAATGGTATTTAAAATATATTCATTAATTGTTTGGTAAAATATTATGATTAGGCCAGACTTTTTTTTTTACAGGATTTTTTTTTTGAA
>VMBQ01000902.1:85835-110311 GCA_007657795.1 Dreissena rostriformis | reverse complement strand
GGGGGGGGGGGGTTCAAACTATTTTTTCACAAAACATAAGTACATATAACAGAGTAAAGGTCAGTTATAAAGTAAAGTTACATACATTTACAGCTGTAATAAACATTCATTCAAAACACGTGGATTAGTATCTAATAGCTTCTTTATAATTAAGTTATATATTTGTTATTCACAACTATATAAATAACCTTTTTTACATAAATTACATAGGGATACTTCTTTAATTACAAATTCTTAAAAAAATCTTTCTGTTATATCTAAGACATCTTAAGCACTGGAGTATTGATTTTGGTAAAGGCCACAAATTAACAAATTGTGAAGGCTATAAAGTAAATAATATATATACATGGCCTGGTTAACTCTTTCAGTGCTGGAACCAAATTTTAAAGGCCTTTGCAAGCAGTTTGGATCCAGATAAGACGCCACAAAATATGGCGTCTCATCAGGATCCAAACTGTTTGCTATTCTGATAGTATTCTTTGAAAAAAAATCAAAGAAAATGCTTATTTTAAAAATTCGGCAGATGACATTTTAGCAGACGACAAATTTCTCAGCATGCAAAGGGTTAATGGATTCATTGGGTCATCATCCTTCAATGTATTATTACAGATCACCAAGATCATAAATTATTATATATCCAAGAATTAAATACAAAGTACTTAAGATAGTTTAATGAAACTCAATATTTATATATGCATATAATTTCAGTTTTGTCCATCTGTCCGTCACGAAAGTCCTGGATCCTGCAAAAACTTAAAAAAGTAGGTTGATAACATTCAACGTGTAGCTAGAGATTCATATGGGTAATATACATGTTGAGTTGTTTTTGTCAAACCAATATTGAGGTTGCTATGGTTACAGGAATCATTGAAAACGTAAATCTGGATCCTGCCATAACTAAAAGGTACCTGAGCTTTAATTCTATGAAACTTATGAAAATGCTTATTCCGACAACATTTACCTGGTAGGTAGGTGTCTGCTGTTTTGTCTGTGACAAAGGTCTTGTTATCTGTAGGGACTGCATTGGTACGCAGTTGCATAGTGACTATTTAATAAGTTCTTACAGTCCCAGTACTAGGACATCCTGGAGGGACCAAACTATCTATATATCAGGGAAATAAGATTGCTTCATTCAAAAATTTATAGCCTGTGTAAACACTAAACTTTGGGATCCTATCAAATTTGCTTTTGACTTCCAAACCATGAAAGCAATGTTCTGATACGTGGAATGAAAGAATGTGACCAACCTCTGTTTGTGCCCTGCTCCTTATGCGTATCATATTGTATGATTTTATTTTTATATCAGATATCTTCTTCAAATCCCATTAAATATTAATACAGCATTTATAAAGCCAGTGTTTTTTTTTCTAGGTAAAAAATGATGTTGTTTGAGCTGCAACTAACAGGTTTCAAATTAAGCTGTTGTTACATACGACCCACATCATGCGAAAATGGGTCTTATGACATATCCGTGTTGCTCCAGACATGCCTCTGTATCCGTATATTAAGATGATGAGTCATAATGTTCACTAATGAGACCAGGAAACCTTGTGTGACTTAACCCTTTGCATGCTGGGAAATTTGTCGTCTTCTAAAATGTTGTCTGCTAAATTTCTAAAATTAGCATTTTCTTTGATTTTTTTCCAAAAAATACTATCAGAATAGCAAACAGTTTGGATCCTGATGAGATGCCACGTTCTGTGGCGTCTCATCTGGATCCAAACTGTTTGCAAAGGCCTTCAAAATCCGGTTCCAGCACTCAAAGGGTTAACAGCGCACATGGCGCTCCTGACAAGACTGAGTCAATGTGCAGGCTGGTTGGCAGCTACGCTTGCTGCATATGTCATAAATCCCATTTTCGCTCATACTGAATAGGTGGGTATCAGCTTTGTTCAGATTCATTGTTTGGGTATTAACCCTTTGAGCGCTGAAACCGGATTTTGAAGGCCTTTGCAAACAGTTTGGATCCAGATGAGACGCCACAGAACGTAGCGTCTCATCAGGATCCAAACTGTTTGCTATTCTGATAGTATTATTTGAAAAAAATCGAAGAAAATGCTAATTTTACAAATACAGCAGACGACATTTGAGCAGACGACAAATTTCCCAGCATGCAAAGGGTTAAGGAACATATTAAATTAATTCTGAATTGGAATGTCTGGCAAAACATTCTCATTTTTTATAAAATAGCTGGATTGCTTTGATAGTAATCAAGAACAAATGTATAGAACCATGAGCAAAAATAGATGTAAATGATTCGAGTTTTTTGTTTGGAGTTCAATTTCATGCTCTATCAAGTATCCAAAAAGTGTTATGTTTCTCTAAGTCCACTAGAAAGGGTTTTCTTTCACGTAAATTAACGCAAGGTTATGTAAACAGTAACAAAATTGAAAGCAAGAATGTGCTCATTGTAGGGCTGACAGGTATTGATATGGCGTGATTGTGAAAGTTTGATAAGTAATCAATAACTTTATCAACATTTCACTAACAATTATGTGCTATGTTTGTTCACATGTTAGACTCCCCATTGTTTCAGTGTTTATTGCAGTTAAATTCATCCTGCAATTTGAAAAACGGGCTTTTGTATAAGGAAGCATGAAGTGTTTTTATAATGATCACAATGATGCCGTTAGAAAGTCCTATCGGTAGTTGTTGGCCTCCGAGTGTTATTCCTCAGTTAAAGTTATATTACCTTTCCAAGTTTGTATTCAGTTATCGAAAAATGTATCATTATTAGCAGCTATAAAAAAACATTGTATGTCTTTTGTGTATTAAGGCAAAATAATTGCTAGTGAAAACAACTCACATTCAATATATGCAAATTAGAAACAATGTTTTTTTAGGTGGACCAACATATTTCACTTTTATAAGTTGCTTACATTTTGCAGTTATTCACATTATGATTATTATCACCTGCCAAAGGTGGAGGGATTTAGAATTGGCATTGTCCGTCCGTCTGTCCGTGGCCGTCATTCTGTCTGTCACAAAATTTTAAAATTGCAGGAGAATATCAATTCAATGAATTTGCTTGTTTTATTTTATTTTGCGATTAATTAACATTACATTAATTGTAATTTAATATTTTACTGAAGAAAGTGCCTTTTAGATATAATGCTTGTAGGTAACTCAGGTAACCGTTTGCAAGTCGCACTATCCGTCAGTTTGTGAAGCTTACTTCTTCCAAATTTGTCCAGCAATTGTATATAAACTTACAATATGTAATATCCATGATGTGAAGATGTTCACAACACTCCATGCCCAATCATCACATTTGCAAGTAATGTGTCAATGAAATAAGCCACTTTATAGCAGAAGCATTAAATATTCTAAGTTTGTGAAGCAAACTACTTCCACATTTCTCAAGTTACTTAATTGAAACTATAAATTTGTCATCACATGAAGTGCAGTCTTTTAAGATACTTTTTGTTCCCACTGATCCTCATGTTCTTAAGTTATTTGCTCTTTTAAATAGCTTACAAAGAGNATAGGTTTGCCCTTGCTGCCTTTTAAATAATTGATAATAATAATTAAAACAATGATGCAACCAGTATGCAACAGTGTAACCTAATGCAGCAATAGTATTAAGTCTTTGAAAACACTTTGAATGATTAACATCAAGAGTACAATGTCTCTGTAGGATAATTCCAAGGAATTCTTGTTAACATGATGCAAGTTATTAATTCCATGTTGAGAAATGAGCTGTTCATGGAATGTTAGTTAAACTAACCTAAAGCATAAAGTTTTATTCATTAAGCTGGAACTACTGTAGTCTTTTAGATCTGTTGATATGTTTTCTTGGAAACCATAAGAAAAATACCAATGCATTCTAAATGAGGGATTCATATGCAATTAAGGACCATGATACTTGTTACTTTTGGTCATAGTAATACAGTTTCTGAAATGTTATTGTGTTATCAGGGTTTGATTGCTTGTGTTTTAATATTGATGAAAGAAAAAAAGTAGAAAATCAAAGAATATTATATCTGTTATGTTCTTTGATGTTTGCCAACGAGAAACCATTTTAATCCTGATAGCTATTTTTATGAACTCTATTTTTGTTTGATAGGTTATTGGTTGCGCTGCAAGTCAAATGTGTGTAAAATGCGAACCTGCGAAATATGTGTCGTGTTATGAGAAAACTGGGCATAATGCTTGTGCGTAAATTGTCATTCCAGATAAGCCTTTGCAGTCCGCACAGGCTAATCAGGGACGACATTTTCCGCTTTTATGGATTTTTTTGTTTAAATGAAGTCTCTTCTTAGCGAAAATCCAGTTTAGGCGGAAAGTGTTGTCCCGGATTAGCCTGTGCGGACTGCATAGGCTAATCTGGGACGACACTTGACACACATGCATTATGCCCAGTTTTCTCAGAACACGACACATATAATGTCACTCTTTGATACATGTTTAGAAGTCAATTCAGCAAATCCCGTCACTTCAAATCACTTGTCAGTGATCAGCAAATACTTTCCCATATCTACAACATGGTTAATATGGGAAGCCAGTTTTAGTGAAGATTAGGTCTAGAAGTGTTGAAGTAAAGAATAAAGGCCTCACACTTGTCTATAAAAAAACAAGCCTTCAAGGTTCATAAATTTGCCATTTATCGATCCTTATCAGTAACCTATTGATCTCAAAGTTAAAAATTTCCTATCATTACTTTTCATTACAGTTAGATAAAATTTGCAAATTTTTCAGCAAAAGTGGATGTCAACATTTAAATTTAAATCGCATTAATAAGAAATACTAAGTGTAACATTAACTTATAAATAATCGTACCTTGCCCTGTATTAACAGTAGCTTTATATTTCGGTTTATTGAATTTCATGAAAGGTTTCTATTTAAAAGCGATCTAATGTTACCCCATGTGCAGTTCATTTACTGTAAGCTTCTTCCACTCATAATTACAATGTATCTTTGCGCTTTCTTACTACTCTTTTTAATTGCAGTTTTTTTACCGTATTTTAGTTGTATCACAGCAGTCAGTTAAACTATATATGTGTCGTGTTCTGAGAAAACTGGGCATAATGCATGTGCATAAAGTGTCATCCCAGATTAGCCTGTGCAGTCCGCACAGGTTAATCAGGGACGACACTTTCGGCTTATATGACATTTTTCGTTTAAATGAAGTCTTTTCTTAGCAAAAATCCAATTTAGGTGGAAAGTGTCGTCTCTGATCTGCAGACTGCACAGGCTTATCTGGGACGACACTTTACGCACATGCATTATGACCAGTTTTCTTAGAACACGACTCATATAATTATATATATATATATTTAATTACTACCGGTAACATTTGGTTTAATGCATTAAGAGCACATGATGTCTATGCTAGTCTTTCACTGACAACTGCAAAACTTCAATCAGATGTTGGTGGTGAATTGCTAAAGAAATGAGTGGGCTCTGGGAAAAAGGGGTGTAATGCATGAGCGTAAAGTGTTGTCCCTCATTAGCCTGTGCAATCCACACAAGCTTATCAGGGATGACACTTTCCGCTTTAACTGGGATTTTTTTTCTAAAAAGAGACATCCTTTACATGAAAAATACCATAAAAGCAGAAAGTGTTGTCCCTGATAAGCCTGCGGGAACTGCACAGCCTAATCTGGGACGACACTTTACGCATATCTTCTAAGCCCCATTTTCCCAGAGCGTGGCTGAAATAACATAAGTTAAGTAGCTGTGCTGGGTTTCAAACCCATGAACCCTGGAAGAGCATGTCAGTCAAAAACTCAAACAGGGTTCCAAACAAACAATTTGACACCAGTTAGCCAACGCTGGAGGAGTTTTCTCAGAAGATATTTAAGGGGCCTTGGGCTAGTGGGCTTCTGCTAATCTCCATCCTGCTCCTTAATGAACAAGCTGGGCCTTTGTCTTTTTTTGTTCATGTTGCTCAGTTTATAAAACATAGCTAATAATGGAAGTTTTTTTTAATGCTTTCCTAAGAAACACTTTAGTAGTGCAATCTTTAACTCTTTGCATGCTGGGAAATTTGTCGTCTGCTAAAATGTTGTCTGCTAAATTTCTAAAATTAGCATTTTCTTTGATTTTGTTTTCAAAGAATACTATCAGAATAGCAAATTGTTTGGATCCTGATGAGACGCCACGTTCTGTGGCGTCTCATCTGGATCCAAACTGTTTGCAAAGGCCTTCAAAATCCGGTTCCAGCGCTCAAAGGGTTAAATAACGAAATGTATGTAACAGAAAATTGCTAAAGAGTTGTTGCAGTTCACATAATGTTGCATTTGGTGAATTATAGAAAATACGAAAATTGCTTTTGTTACACGACAACTTGTTATGTTTTGGGTCTCCTAAGTGGCAGTGACATAATCACCTACAATTATCAGGTATAGCCAATAAAACCAGCTTTCATTTCAGACTGGCAGGCATCCACCAGACATCTGATATGACAGTGGATCAGTGGCGAAGCTATCTTAGCTTTCTTTCGTGTTAATCACATACGGTAGTCCCTTTGAAGCTAACATTTTTACTTGTCCAATCAATACAAATTACTACCTTCAGTGTGTATGATAATTACTTTATTATGTTTTAATTGCTAGACGAAAGTGTTAAAAAATGTCACAAGGTATAATTCTGCTACTCACCAACCTATAGTTGTCCCTCAGATAATATTGTATGAACCGTCATGTTTGATTGCTACAATAAACAGGATCCTTTTGTCAATACAAGCCACCGAACACTGAATAATGTTATTTAACAAGTTCATTATTAAGTAAATTGTCTATTTCTATGATTCAGCTCTCTCTATTGTTGGTGTATTGTTTAACTTTCAAAGAGGAAAACACTGAAACAAGGACGCTAGCTCCGAGCTGACTGGGTATTTTCAAATATTTGCTTTTTGGTGAAAAGTCGAAGTCAGTATATTTTGATAGTGTTAAAAGTTTGAGTAATTCCACCGTTTTGAATTGCTACCGCAGTTAAGTGCGATTTATTAAATGCTTAATGGAGTTGTAACACAGTTTATTGGAAATATTCGGACCAGTTTATGAGTTTATAATGATTTTTTGATATACTTATAAGACATAAACTCTGAATTTCTATTGTCGATTGAAACGTTTAATGTGATCTTTAATGTTGGATGTTATCTTTATTGCGAGTTTATGTAAAAAAAGTGATATATTGAGTGAAAGCGGACAAATAGATCATATTCATTTGTGTATTGATTATTGAGGTATCAATTAAATCTGGGTGAAACAGTGATAGAGTTGTGAGACTGGTTGCTCTAACTTGAAACAGTAGACATTCTTGATGCCATGGAAATCAAAGAATGATATGTTCTTACAAGTTGTTTGTTTTGTGGTATGAAACCAAGCGAGGATTTTCGTTAAAGATAAATTGAAAGTTTGCTAATTCTATGACAAACACTGTAAATATTTGTACTGGTGGCGGTCATTTTGGGCAGGATTTTCCACAATTTTTACAGTTTTTAATTGATTCTGTAGGGATTTTGGACGTAATCCCGTAATCGTAATACTAATATTGTTTTTAGACAGATGAAAGAATGGAGTAGTTTGTTTAAGGCAGGAGGTAAAGTGTGATGCATGGAATATTTACAATGTTTTGGTGACAATACCCACAAGGATATATTTGCATTTTACAGGTATTTCTTTTATCTTTTTACTTGTTTGATATTTATGATATATTTGTTGTGTGTATTCATCAGTGCATAGTAATTGATTGATGTGAAATGTTTTCTTTGATGAATTCTGCTAATGGTTCTGCATGCTTGATATAATACTCCTTTGAGAATTAAATGTCTGTTCACTGCTTTGAAATGAAAAGAATTGTATAAATTTATTAGAAATATGAGGTGCATTAGTAATAAGAATTGTTTGCTTTTATTGTGTAATATATTTTCAAATTGTACATTCAAAACACGAACCAATAACTTGAATAAGTGAAAGCTTAATACACATCTTTCTGAAAGTATCTGTGGACAATTTCAAAGTACAAAATTTATTTATGTAAGTCCAGGGTATTTTCATTAAAATTAAATACACTACATTGCGTTTGGTCAATCAAACTTTAAACACAAGTCAGTGATGTGTAAAAAAATTACCATCTATATTCAGCAGTTCAATGAAATTTGTTTTGTCATATTAGTTAAAAACATTTGTTAATATTAACACTGCCTTGAATACCTTAGAGTGCATGTAATTGAATGCATTAAATTGCAAAGTTAAGTCATATTAAAGTAAGGACAAATCATTTTATGGAAAGTACATGACCAGGCTTTTTCTGTGCAAGTCATGTTTTTACACACATGACCATTTGAAGGCCTTGTAAAAATATTTGATAAATATTGATCAATAAACAGACAGATATATTTAATAAGGTTTTTATGCCCCTGGTAGGGTGGAATAAAGTGATCGCACTGACCGTCTGTCTGTCCGTCTGTCTGTCCTTCTGAAATTCCGTCACACCGGCGTTTAGGTTTCGAAAATTGGTCATAACTTTTGCAATATTGATCATAGCAACTTGATATTCGGCATGCATGTGTATCTCATGGAGCTTCACATTTTGAGTGGTGAAAGGTCAAGGTCATCCTTCAAGGTCAAAGGTAAAAAAAAAAAAAAAAAAAAATCAAAGCGGCGCAGTAGGGGGCATTGTGTTTCTGACAAACACATCTCTTGTTTATTATATTCTTTAGATGAATAATTTAAAATGTCAGCCAAATAAGGGCTGTATCGGTAAAAAATTACAAGCATCAAATGGATGGAGGCGCAAAATTGTCTAAAGTTAGACCCAGAATGCCGTATAATAAATATATTTTGTCAGTAATCTCTCTCTCTCTCTCTCTCTCTCTCTCTCTCTCTCTCTCTCTCTCTCTCTCTCTCTCTATCTCTCTCTCTCTCTCCTCATATATATATAGCTCAACGTAAGCTGTATTATGGGAGGATCTAGCATTTGCCCCAGCACTCTAACAAAAGATTCATGAAAGTTGGAAAAAATGTTCAATTATAGCTGTAATTTTAGCTAAGGCACTACATTTTGCAAATGAAGTTAGAAGACAATCGGCAGTAGCATGTCTCATGATCAGTAGCAACTTGACTGTATTCAATGTTATCCGGAGGACAATGATGTTATATTGTCTTATTTATTATATGGCTTCTACATTCTAGAAGAGGAAAATGAAATCGCCAGTTGATTTGATTTTATTGAAGCCGTATTTCAGCAAGTGAATATGAAAATGTTAATTAATTAATTCACATACAGTCAATTAAAATATCAAAGAATATCAAACATATTTGGAATAGGCTTGTGTAAAGAATGTTAATTGAACGTCCTAACTGGAATATTTGTTTCTTTAATTGCTTTATGATTGAGTAGTCTCATTTCTGAATCGATGTATAATTATTATACAAGCAATTGATATTATTTTTATTAAAAATAATGTACGTTAATTTGTATTCTCACACTGCGATCCCATACTTTTGTTCGGCTGATATGTGTATGTAAAACCCTTCTATCTCCTTAAACACTAACTATGACATATGGGCAGTGTATCTTAATATCACTGCAATAAACCAATCAATGGTCCCATGATTTCAATCAGTGCTTGCAACCTGAATAACCTTATTAAGGCATCATAATAATAAAGTTCATCAGAGAAAATATTTGTTAATGCAATATTATCCTGAAGGTTAACCCTTTGAGCGCTGGAACCGGATTTTGAAGGCCTTTGCAAACAGTTTGGATCCAGATGAGACGCCACAGAACGTGGCGTCTCATCAGGATCCAAACTGTTTGCTATTCTGATAGTATTCTTTGAAAAAAAATCCAAGAAAATGCTAATTTTAAAAATTCAGCAGACGACATTTTAGCAGACGACAAATTTCCCAGCATGCAAAGGGTTAAAATTTACAATTTGCCAATCTGTACATGGGAAATCTTCTGACAGTCAGTTTATTTAAACTGTCCACCGAGCTTTTATCCAGCAAATATCATCGGCTATTCTGGTTTCGTAACTAAATCAATATGTTTTTGCAAACAGACTGATTTTATACTTATTTATATTGGCCACATAGTGTTAAAGTAATGATATACTTGATGACGATTAACCTTTCTAACTTTCAACAAATTATTTTGATCTCCATTTTAAGCCGTTTTGCTAATTTTGACACCTTTTCAGTTTGAAGAAATTAGTTCAAATATTAGTTTGTAGAATGTGCGACTATTTGTGGCATCTCAGGACCTTCAAAGCACCCAGTTTACTTTCAGGCTTAGTTCTGAAATTATCTTCACCTGCCTTTTGAACTGCCTACCTAAGGCCTAAGCAGATAATGTAGTTTTTGTGTTTTTTGTTTGGTCTTTTACACTGTGAGAAGTTTAACTTTGTTGTGGTTTTGTGGTTTCAAATTAACTGATCTTTTGGTTCTCTGTTAGTTTACCATTTATTATTAACAATGTATATAAATTTGGTTGTCAGAGCAAAACAAAATGTAATTTTATTAATGAAGTTGCTGGTCCTGGATATTTGTATGAAAAAAAGAGAGTTCATAACCATACCAAAGTAAATAATAAATTAATACAGACACAAACATGTAATCTAATTATCTTACACTTATCGTTTTGTCCCTGGAAGAATTTTGTGGATATTTTTATACATGCAGTTTTTGTTGATATTGTGTATTGGAGAAACCAAACTTTCACCTGTGTATTTATGTGAGTATTTTGAAGTTCATGAGGTCCTGCCCTCCTATAGGATGCAAATATGTGTGGACCGGGATTGTGTCCCTCCTTATCTCATATCTTCTATTTAATTTATTAGACTTAACAATGTTGGGCCAAAATTTTGATTTAAAACTGCAATTTCTCGCAATTTAGTTATTACTTTTGATGTGGTCTTGTGTTGTATGGTGGTGTAGTTTATGTAGAAAACCTGACCACCTCCCCTTTCAAATGAACACCAGTCCTACTGTTCATGGATAGTTCTGTTATTAACCCTTTGCATGCTGGGAAATTTGTCTTCTGCTAAAATGTTGTCTGCTGAATTTCTAAAATTAGCATTTTCTTCGATTTTTTTTCTAAGACCACTATCAGAATAGCAAACAGTTTGGATCCTGATGAGACGCCACGTTCTGTGGCGTCTCATCTGGATCCAAACTGTTTGCAAAGGCCTTCAAAATCCGGTTCCAGCACTCAAAGGGTTAACTGCAGTAAATGAGCTGGAATCATGAATAGTTCATGGACTATTCATGTTCATGGACTATTCATAAAGATAAAGTGGCAACAAATCTTGAACAATTCAAGAGGCTTTTAGTTCTTGATCTCCCAGGTTCTTTAAAAGATTAATTATTCACTTAAACCAACATATTAAATGAACTTTTCATGAAAGAAATTTAATGAAATGTTCATGGACTGTTCAATAACTGTAATATGCTGAACTGTTAATGAATTGCTCCCTGTGCATGAACTTTTGAAAAACTTCGTCCATTGTAAATTTATTGTACTATTTTTTCTCCAAGAAAAGTATAATGCAAGAACAGTACTAGTAAAATAAAATAATCGTTTAAAATGGATGAAGGAAGCATATAAAAGTTTGCATAAAATCAAATTAAGATGTATCTAGATGTTTAGTGATGTTGAAGTGTGTTGGTTCCTTCAACGCAATACTTCAAATGTTTGTTTGAAAGAAAATAAAATATGCCTGTTTAAATTGGGTCATTTTGAGGTCATAATGTCAACTCAATGTTCAATATTTGGAACGCCAGTATGTAAATAACACTTATTTCTTACACAAAAATGTTTGGGCAAACAAAAGAGTTTTCCTCTTTTCAAGTGTCTAAAATTTAAATTCTTAAAGTAAATATCCATTCTTCATGCTTTTGGTAGTGCTTAGTATTATATCGTGCAGAGACTTATGAAGCATAAATCATTATAGAATCATGTGTGTTGAATGAAGGCCCGAAGGGGGATTAGCCCTTTGAGCGCTGGAACCGGATTTTGAAGGCCTTTGCAAACAGTTTGGATCCAGATGAGACGCCACAGAACGTGGCGTCTCATCAGGATCCAAACTGTTTGCTATTCTGATACTATTCTTTGAAAAAAATCAAAGAAAATGCTAATTTTAGAAATTTAGCAGACAACATTGTAGCAGACGACAAATTTCCCAGCATGCAAAGGGTTAGATGAGGTGATTTTCATTTGCAGGTGATGAAAAATACATATGAGCCTCGCTCTGTGAAAAGGGGGCTTAATGCATGTGCGTAAAGTGTCATCACAGATTAGCCTGTGCAGTCCGCACAGGCTTATCAGGGACGACACTTTCCGCCTTAACTGGATTTTTGGCAGAAGGTACTTTCTTTAAACAACTAAAAATATCATAAAAGCGGAAAGTGTCGTCCCTGATTATCCTGTGCAGACTGCACAGGCTTATCTGGGATGACACTTTAGGCACATGCATTAAACCCCCTTTTCACAGAGCAAGGCTCATATGGACAAATGAACAACAATATTGCTGTCAAGGTTTCAGTTCCACTGGCCACAGACAGCAGCATTATGCCGTAGGGGTTATCCCTTTGCATGCTGGGAAATTTGTCGTCTGCTAAAATGTTGTCTGCTAAATTTCTAAAATTAGCATTTTCCTTGATTTTTTTCAAAGAATACTATCAGAATAGCAAACAGTTTGGATCCTGATGAGACGCCACGTTCTGTGGCGTCTCATCTGGATCCAAACTGTTTGCAAAGACCTTCAAAATCCGGTTCCAGCGCTCAAAGGGTTATTCATTGGTGCTCAAGCCTGTGCATGCATGCAGGCATAAACTTTTCATTGAAACAAAATATTTTCTGAAACCAGTGTCGCAGATTTTATTTAAACTTTACAAAAATGTTCCTCTACCACAAATGGTTCCTTTGAACAATCATCTCTTAAACTGTTTGGATGGTTTTCAAATAACCTCACAGAAATTATTCTGAAGTGGCCACTACCAAAGTTGTTCAAATGAATTGGCTCTGCAGAATAAACGTGGCATGGCTAATTTGCATTATATTTCTATAATTAAAACTATTAACATCTTCCTGTCAGAAACTTCTTTTATGACTGTATTTGTAAAAATAATTTAGAAGAAAAGTTCCTTAAGTAGAAATCTACAAAAAATGCTAAATTGAATTTGCTCAGTTGGTCACCTTTGAGTAGGTGCTAAGTTCAGTAATATAACTCTTATTTAAATTGTGGAATTTTTAAATAACTTTTTACAAATTTTTAAATAACTTTTTACAAATCCTAATTTGTTGCTTAGCTGTCAAGTGGTGGTACCATTTTTGTCTGTATGGGTTTATTTGAAACGTTGAAAAGACATTGGGTCATGATCATCTCCCTTTATTACATATCAGGGTCATCTCCCTTTATGACATATCAGGGTCATTCCCCTTCTGACAGACCTTACTCAATAAACCCATTAAACGTTACAGCCATTTATGTGCACCTTGTTTTTGCTGTCAGTAGAACCACCAAAATTGTAATTTCACTTATTTAACAGAAATAAATTAAAGCTCTATTTTTATGCCCCCTTCTTCGAAGAAGAGGGGGTATATTGTTTTTGGCCTGTCTGTCTGTCATTCTGTCCCAAAACTTTAACCTTGGTCATAACTTTTGCAATATTGAAGATAGCAACTTGATATTTGGCATGCATGTGTATCTCATGGACCTGCACATTTTGAGTGGTGAAAGGTCAAGGTCATCCTTCAAGGTCAAAGGTCAAANCATCTCCCTTTATTACATATCAGGGTCATCTCCCTTTATTACATATCAGGGTCATCTCCCTTTATTACATATCAGGGTCATCTCCCTTTATTACATATCAGGGTCATCTCCCTTTATTACATATCAGGGTCATCTCCCTTTATTACATATCAGGGTCATCTCCCTTTATTACATATCAGGGTCATCTCCCTTTATTACATATCAGGGTCATCTCCCTTTATTACATATCAGGGTCATCTCCCTTTATTACATATCAGGGTCATCTCCCTTTATTACATATCAGGGTCATCTCCCTTTATTACATATCAGGGTCATCTCCCTTTATTACATATCAGGGTCATCTCCCTTTATTACATATCAGGGTCATCTCCCTTTATTACATATCAGGGTCATCTCCCTTTATTACATATCAGGGTCATCTCCCTTTATTACATATCAGGGTCATCTCCCTTTATTACATATCAGGGTCATCTCCCTTTATTACATATCAGGGTCATCTCCCTTTATTACATATCAGGGTCATCTCCCTTTATTACATATCAGGGTCATCTCCCTTTATTACATATCAGGGTCATCTCCCTTTATTACATATCAGGGTCATCTCCCTTTATTACATATCAGGGTCATCTCCCTTTATTACATATCAGGGTCATCTCCCTTTATTACATATCAGGGTCATCTCCCTTTATTACATATCAGGGTCATCTCCCTTTATTACATATCAGGGTCATCTCCCTTTATTACATATCAGGGTCATCTCCCTTTATTACATATCAGGGTCATCTCCCTTTATTACATATCAGGGTCATCTCCCTTTATTACATATCAGGGTCATCTCCCTTTATTACATATCAGGGTCATCTCCCTTTATTACATATCAGGGTCATCTCCCTTTATTACATATCAGGGTCATCTCCCTTTATTACATATCAGGGTCATCTCCCTTTATTACATATCAGGGTCATTCCCCTTCTGACAGACCTTACTCAATAAACCCATTAAACGTTACAGGCATTTATGTGCACCTTGTTTTTGTTGTCAGTAGAACCATCAAAATTGTAATTTCACTTATTATCAGAAATAAATTAAAGCTCTATTTTTATGCCCCCTTCTTCGAAGAAGAGGGGGTATATTGTTTTTGGCCTGTCTGTCTGTCATTTTGTCCCAAAACTTTAACCTTGGTCATAACTTTTGCAATATTGAAAATATCAACTTGATATTTGGCATGCATGTGTATCTCATGGACCTGCACATTTTGAGTGGTGAAAGGTCAAGGTCATCCTTCAAGGTTTAAGGTCAAATATATGGGTCAAAATAGTTCAAAAGGGGGCATAGTGTTTCTCAAACACATCACTTGTTTTTATGCCCCCTGTAGGATGGCATATAGTGATTGCACTGTCCGTCTGTCTGTCTGTCTGTCTGTCTGTCTGTCCTTCTGAAATTCCGTCACACTTTGCGTTGAGGTTTTGCGTTAAAGTTTAAAAAAAAAAAAAAAAAAAATCAAAGTGGCACAGTAGGGGGCATTGTGTTTCTGACAAACACATCTCTTGTTTTTTAAGAAATTGCAGAAGTATTATTTAACACAGTTTAAGATGGTTTGCTAAATCTCTTGGTATTGAAGGTTTTAAAATAAAACGTTTTACATTGATTATCATATATTGATAGAGGACATTGAGAGAAAGTGCAGAGTACTAGAACCACAACTCTATCAGTATTTTTGGAGTTATTGCCCTTTGCTTCATTTTTGTATAGTATTTTTCTTCATCTTTCGCAGAGCATAAATAAGGAAGTATTTAAGGGATTTAATTGATAAAGGGCTTAAATGCAAAGAACAGGGTACAAGGACCATAACCTTCACTTTAATATTTTACAGACCTCCCTTAAGGTATTTATGTAAAACTTTGTACAGTGATAGAGAGAGAAAGTAGAGAGTTAGTGCAGTATTCAAGAAAATTTAATGCAACATTCGTTGACTGTATTTTTGGAGTTATTGCCTTTGCTTATTGTTTTATAATTTGTTTTGTGTCTGTGAGTTTTGGAGGTATCAAAATTAATCTTCATACAGCGATAGATGGCTGTAAGATAAATGCCGTGTACGATTAACTTAACTTTCTTTCTCAGAATTTACAGATTTATTGCCCTGTGTTTATTTTTTATGTGTGAAGCCTAAACTCATAAGTATGAAGAGATAAGAATTGTTTGTTCTGTTTTGGGGCATTATTCTACAAGTATTGAAGGGCATCTTAAACAATAGTTCATATAATGATAAGGAATGCTAAGAGGCAGTGTATAGTACAAATATCATAACTCCAAGGTCTTGCTAAAGAAGCTTCCAAAGGTCAGAATACAGCATGACCTTGGAAGTTAATTCATGGCTATTTTAAAAACTTTTGCTTTTAAAATCTGATAATTGAAATATCAAGGTTTTCACAAAACAAGATACTTCAGTAGTTGGTTTGAAATTTTTCAAATTTCAGATAATTGTGATTGCTAGTATATTATCAGTAGTATTAGGAATCTGGTTAAGATTGATTCACTTTTTATCATTCAATTTATTTGTATAAAATTAATGCATAAAGCCATTTCATGATTACTGTGCAGACAGGTTGACATGGGTATGACCCTGGCTTGAAATAGGTTCTGAACTTCAGGGTTCCTGCTTGTAGACCTGCTGATGGTAATATATTATCATTCACCAAAAGGCCTGGTGAAAATAAACAAAAGGACAATAATTCTGTAAATATTGAAGAAAGAGTTAATTGATCTGAGAAATCTGCATTGCCTCATATTGTGCCCAAACATAATTTGACATTTACAAAAAATAGGATTGACGAGACATAGATTTGTATATGCTAAAACACTGGGATGGGAATTCTAATGATTTGTGCAGGTTTAATAGTCTAAATTAGACATATAACAAATCAGATTTATTCACTTAAATATTAGCTTGGAGCAGTAAGGATATCATAAGGTTCATCTGTTTAGTCCAAAATCTGATAGCTGGGCCTTAATGGCAACTAGTTGAGATGGTTGTTGTGTTTTATGAGATAATGGGGCTTAAGTTGAAGGACTTGCAAGGTTGGGTAAAGTGGTTGTTGATCCGCCCCTAGGATTGATAAATGATCAATACAGTGTCATAGATACACGTTTCTGTCACACATACTTACATTTATAATGCATTGAACATCAGGACTTGACCAAATACAATGGCAAACATTTTATCTTTTGTAAATTACATTATTCTGTATAATGCTTCATAGCTTGGGGGACATTTTTCTGAAGATAGTTAAATATTAGTGAGTAACTGAAAGAAATTGGTTATATCGATGAGACAATCGCATTTAGCAAGGAAACAGTAGTACTGAACATTTACTATGCTCTAAAATATCCTTTCTATGCATCTTTTGACGAATTAAAAACCTTTTAATTCTAAAGCGTTGCCACATGAAACGATTGCATAATTTGGAATGTTCTGTTGTTATTGTAATATGTTGTGACATTACGAGGATTGCTTATATAAAGTATAAAATACTTCATATACCATGTTAGCACCGATGGATGAGTTGTTTAAGCGTCAGACTTTTACTACAAGGGTGGTTCCAGCCCAGGTGAGGATTACTTTTTTTGTCTTTTCTTTAATTTTATTTTTGTTTTAATACTGGAACTGTTAAGAACTTTCTGATGTGTACATTTATTAATTTAAAGCATTTAATGACAAATTTCAAAACATGCCAAAATCTGTGAAAAGGCCCCCTTTAATGCATATTAAATACAATCCAAATAAACTTAATTTTAATTTGTTTTATGCAGAATTTTAAGAATGTAATGAAAACTAATTATCATACTTAAAATGTCTTTTTGTTTTGAAGAAATTGACGTTTTATAACAAGGGCACACAATTAATAACCCTTTGCATGCTGGGAAATTTGTCTTCTGCTAAAATGTTGTCTGTGCTGAATTTCTAAAATAAGCATTTTCTTCGTTTTTTTTTCCAAAGAATACTATCAGAAAAGCAAACAGTTTGGATCCTGATGAGACGTCACGTTCTGTGACGTCTCATCTGAATCTAAACTGTTTGCAAAAGCCTTCAAAATTCGGTTCCAGCACTGAAAGAGTTAAGAAGCGCTGTGCAGTGCTTGCTTTGAACATTTCAATGTTTGCTATAAAAGACATAAAAAGTTATTTATTGCTGCAGTTCTTGGTCCACAAATAGATATCACAAATCAGATTGGTATTGTATTTAAACATTTCTGAATGTTTATGCACTGTAAACCTCAATGATAGCACTTGGTAATATTTATTGCATGTTTTCAAGTGCATAATTAATGTTTTCACTGTGGAAAAGTAACTTTTTGCACACAGATAAGATTATAAATTTGTCTGCGCCTCTTGTGAACAAACATTAAAGTTTACAGTGGGGGGATAAGTGTGTGTACATAGGTGTACATGTTACGTTACAAACATATCCTAAACAAAGTATCTTTTTACAATCTTGAAAACATTATTTATGCCATGTGTGATTGTCATTTTGGTGCCAAAATTAATATTTAGGTAATTATAAGGTTGCTTTAGTGTTAACCCTTTGCATGCTGGGAAATTTGTCGTCTGCTAAAATGTCTTCTGCTGAATTTCTAAAATCATCATTTTCTTCACTTTTTTTCAAAGAATACTATCAGAATAGCAAACAGTTTGGATCCTGATGAGACGCCATGTTCTGTGGCGTCTCATCTGGATCCAAACTGTTTGCAAAGGCCTTCAAAATCCGGTTCCAGCGCTCAAAGGGTTAATGCCCCCAAACAGAGGCATATGGTTTCTGCACTGTCCATCAATTTGTCTGCGCATTTAGGTTTTTAGTCTCAACTCTTCTAATTTTCATCTGATTGTCACCAAACTTTTTCAAAATGTTTATTAGCATGAAATGCAGGCCTTTGTTTAATATCCAGCCAAATCTCACCTGGGACTTTTGAGTTTTGACATAACATTGCCATTTATTGATAGATTTTAAAATAACTTGGTCTAAATGTTAACCATCATAAGACAATTTATCACGTGAAACACCTGTCTCTCTACCTCATATGTTAAAGTCACACTTTAAGGTCAAAGGTCAAATTTGGCCATTAAACTACCTTTTCACAAAATTAACTTTGCTGCAAGCGTTGGAAATGTCTAGTTGTAACAGCAATACATAATGCCATATTTGTACCATATGCAAGAAAGTGGAAAACCAGTTTTTACTCAATTTTGAAAACCAACTGTCAAGAGTGCATGGCAGTACCTAATACCCGTATTCTCATTTCCACATACATTCTTAAGCAGACACTGCATTTGATCAGATTGTTTGCCATAGTCTGTGTCAGTATAAGTTAACCCTTTGAGCGCTGGAACCGAATTTTGAAGGCCTTTGCAAACAGTTTGGATCCAGATGAGACGCCACAGAACGTGGCGTCTCATCAGGATCCAAACTGTTTGCTATTCTGATTGTATTCTTTGAATTTTTTTTGAAGAAAATGCTAATTTTAGAAATTCAGCAGACGACATTTTAGCAGACGACAAATTTCCCAGCATGCAAAGGGGTAAGAGCTTTTGTTTGTATTTAAGAATTTGGCTAGGCTTTGTATATTTATGTGTTGGCAATTATGCCATTAAAATGTTTTTTATAATTTGATAAATATAAATGCAACAACTTGGAAATAACAGCTTTAAATGGCAAATGTTGTGTCACTGTATTTTTGTCTTAACATGGATAGCCTAAAATGACATCATGTTAAATTTTTCAAATACATCTTATTACCATTTTATCTTAATTGCAATTTTTAATTGCAAAGCATGTAAGGTTGTCGGGACAAAGACAGTAAATGCTTCATTTCATTTGTATTGATCAGTTCAAATTGCAATATGAGAACATTCACTATTAAAAAATAAAAATATACACCAGTTATTCAGTTGAAAGTTTTATTTTTTTACTAACAAGATTTTTTTTCTTTTTAAATGTTTATTTTCAATTAAATTAATAATAACATACAAAAGACGTAATATTACTACACCTTTTTAACTTACTAAAACAGCCTAACAATAAGATTGTCCAAATATTACATGCAACTGCTTAATAAATGATGAACATGGTTTTCATTAATGTGTCATCAATATCTGATTTTAACAATAATGACCAATTAAATCACAGTTTTATAAGGTGAGTCGCAGCTCTATACCAAGGATGATAATTGCTCGCAATAACCCAGTCCTTTGTGAATAGACAATCAACTTGAACTCTTTGTTGTCAGCAAACAATGCTACGGTGACAGTGGATTAATAATTCATCAGTTTTCTAATACAAATAATTATTGAGAATTTGTATTGGGGGTTGTTCAAATGCAGGTGAACATCATCTGTGTCTTCCCAATAGAAAAAGTTATGTTTGACAATAAAAAATTGCTATTACCTAGCACAAACTTTTCATGATAGTTTGGGCAGAGGTGGGCCATATAGAGCTCGTTTGGCATGTATTCACAAAACTGTTGATGAGGTGATCAAAATGGGATCAAATCGCCCCCTTGATGCAAAAAGGTTCCATATGTGACATTGAAATTAAATTTCACATGGTACCTTTTTGCACCGATGGGGCAAAATTGCTTTCTTGTTTCATTTATTAAATTCATTTACGCTTTATTTGAAAGGTTTTTAATGTGGCGCTGTATTGACAGCAGCGGTAATTCCATGAATCCAATTGACAGCAGTGGTAATATCACGAATCCAATAATTCCTACCTACTGAGACCCTAATTGGCTAGGTACTTGGAATTGCCTACTCATCATGTGTATTCTGTGAGAGATATTAAATACCTATATTCATTCTTGTTATTAGTGGACATGTTCTCTAGATAATGCTATTGAAATGTTTTTACATGGCATTAATTGGAGTGTTTTTGTAAGTATGAACTCTCAGCACTGTCAGCTTCCTTATCATTCTAACAGAGTCTTGTGTTGCTTTTAATGGAAATAAAAACAAAAGTAATGCATTTCTTTGTGAAGGTAGGGTTTCAAAAAGGTTAAACCGTAAGTATCATACATGTCGGACTCAGTAAGTGTGGTTCGGTAATTTTATTTTGTGTAAGGTGTGCATATGTGTCGTGTTCTGAGAAAACTGGGAAAAATGCTTGTGCGTAAATTGTCATCCCAGATTAGCCTGTGCAGTCCGCACAGGCTAATCAGGGACGACAATTTCCGCCTACACTGGATAAATGAGACATCATTTAAACGAAAAATTCCATAAAAGCGGAAATTGTCGTTCCTGATTAGCCTGTGCGGACTGCACAGGCTAATCTGGGATGACAATTTACGCACAAGCATTATGCCCAGTTTTCTCAGAACACGCCACAGGTGTGCATGTTGTCATGCTGTAAGCTGTTTATGTCACACTAGGCAGGGATTGTTCTGATGCACAGAAATCCCTGGTCATAGTGATATGTTGTCGTTGCTATGTACCTTTTGCGCATAGGTTCATAGTTCAATGTGACAACAACATGCCTAAATGTCGCACAACCAGGCAGGTGTATTCTTAAACATAAATGACTAATCTTAATTTTGAACATGTTACAAATACTGCCTCCTAGTACCATAAGTACATGTAGGATATTATATAGTTGCACCATGGGCATCACATTGCAAAATATTTACATAGCAAAGGACCTAAAATTATTTACTCTTATTTGCTTAGTTATTTTCCGTAATTGATTTATGATATACCACACACTATGAACTGCGTAATAAAGCAGAAAGTGTTGTCCCTGATTAGCCTCTGCGGACTGCACAGGCTAATCTGGGACGAAACTTTACGCACATGCATTATGCCCAGTTTTCTCAGAATGCGACACATTTGTCCAATATAAACTCACATGGTACTTGATAACATGTGTCTTTGACTGTCATATTAAATGTGTCAGGAGAGATGGACCTAGTTAGTGTTTGTCAGAGATATTGATAAATCTGTTTCCAGATAGTTTTCAGAGGCACAATTGCATATAAGTATAAGAGTTGTGTTGGAGCTGATGGTGGGGATAATAATGTTTTGAATTTGGAAAATAAGAACTGGTGGGACTTCTAGAGACACAATTTGAACATTCCTTAGTTTAGTTTAGTTTAAACCTATTTATTTTAGCTTGAGTGCATTGGAAGCCTAAGGCTTATTTGAAACATTCTCGAGTCTGTTTCTTGGGACTAGAACCAGTACTTGGTGTCTATGGGGGAGATCTAAAGAACACTCCCAATGGGGATCGAAACCCGTGACCTCCCGGTCACTAGGCGGACACCATATCCACTACGCCAAAGCGACCTGTTGGCACATTCCTTAACCTTTAAGTTGACATTCAACAAATATTAAAATTATAGATTGCTCTTGTAATAAATATTTATTTTTTTCATAATTTTATTAGCTCGGCTGTTTTCGAAGAAAACCCGAGGTATTGTCATAGCCCTCGCGTCATCGTCATAGTCGTCGTCGTCGTCCGAAAACTTTAACATTAGCCATAATTTTTGCATTATTGAAGATAGCAACTTGATATTTGGCATGCATGTGTATCTCATGGAGCTGCACATTTTGAGTGGTAAAAGGTCAAGGTCATCCTTCAAGGTCAAAGGTAAAAAAAACGTGTGTTTTTTTTGTTTTGTTTTTTGGTTTTTCATGTGTATCTCATCATCTTGCACATTTTGAGTGGTGAAAAGGTCAAGGTCAATGATGACCTTCAAGGTGAAAGGTCAAAAAAACTAAATCTAAGCACCCACAGCCGAGCATTGGCATCTGCTCGACGGTGCTCTTGTTTGTTATTAATATTCACTTGATTCAAGACAAAATCACACAGAACATCTGAATACATTCACTTGGGGTGAACCTTATTCAAGGTTACTATTATTTAAAAAGAACATTTGTGTAACCCCCAAGCATTCAGTAAAGTGAAACACGAACCACATTGAACAAATTAAATGCTAGTTCTCATAATCATTTATCAACTCAATGGAATTGTACTGAAAGTAAATTTACATCTTGAACACCTTAAAAGCAATCTGTTAGGTATTATTGATGTTTTATCACTTTCAATACCATTTTGATGAGATTTAATGTTCTCTGGTAGCATTTACACCTTTAATGGTTGCATTTAATGTCAGTGAAATATGTGAAAATTTTAAACAATTTAGGCTTGATCAATGCTAATCCATTATTAAACATATGTGTTTTCATTCATGTTGACAATGTAAATATCATTAAGAGTACTATGGTCAGATCGATTTAGATAAGGGTTTGTTGGTATGATTGTGGAATTTTTCCCACATGTGTTCTGATATTTTTTTTTAAAGAGAGTCAAGACATTATTTTCATGCACATCACAATATTTTTTGCAGAATTATCTGCCCTTTAACTTAGACAAATTTTGGACACTTACATCAGTGTACATGTGTACATTAATTTTATCATGAATTAGTCTGTCAGTTTTCTGCTTAACAACATGAAACTGTATAGCTTGGTCGTTTATACTATGTGGCAAGACGTTAATTTTTAAGTATTTCCTGATATTTTTTGCAGAGTTATTTGCCCTTGAACTTAGGCAAATTTTGAATTCACAACATCATTGTACATATATTAAAGACTTTTTTCACAAATTTGTCTCTCAGTTTTTTGCATAACAACATGGAACTTTACAGATATGATTTTTTAGCTCTACTGGTCGAAGGCCGGAAGAGCTTATGTCATGGCGCGGTTTCCCTCGTCCGTCCGTCCGTGCATGCGTTAGACTTTTTCTTGTTTACTGGATAAAGTCCACAGTTTTCATCCGATTCTTTTCAAACTTGTTCAGTGTCTTTATATTAATGAGGAATCGAACCCTATTGGAAATGGGTTACATCAGAGTAAAAAGTCCAGAATTTTCTCCCCTTGAGTTTGAGAAAATTGTGAAATAAGGCTTGTTTACGCAATTAAGTCCACAGTTTTCATCCAATTATTTCCCAACACGCATGTAGTGTCTTTATCTGAATGTTGAGTCAAACCCTATTGAAAATTAGCAATATCGGAGTTATAAGTCCAGAATGATCTCCCCTTGAATTTGATAAAAAAAATGAAAATTCAGTTTTTGTATGTGATAAAGTCCATAATTTTCATCCATTTCTTGGCAAACTTGCACAGTGTCATTGTATCAATGAGGACTCAAACCCTTTTTTAAAAAGAGCAATATCGAAGCAATAAGTCCATAATGACTTCCCCTTGAATATGAGAAAATTGAAAATGAGCAATATCGGAGTTATAAGTCCAGAATTATCTCCCCTTGAATTTGAGAAATGCGAATGCGAAAGAATTACATCAATATCTGCAATGTCAAGGCCACACTTTGAGTTCAAAGGTCAAAAATGGCCATAAATGATACTGTCCGGGCCATAACTATGTCATTCATTGTGAGATTTTAAAATTACTCGGTACATTTTTTCCCAATCATTGGACTCATGCGAAAGATTTACGTCAATATCTCCAAGGGCAAGGTAACACTTTGAGTTCAAAGGTCAAAAATGGCCATAAATGAGCTTGTCCGGGCCATAACTATGTCGTTCATCAAGGGATTTTGAAATCATTTGGCACATATGTTCACCATCATTGGACGGTGTGTCGCGCGAAAGAATTACGTCAATATCTCCAAGGTCAAGGTCACACTTTGAGGTCAAAGGTAAAAAATGGCCATAAATGAGCTTGTCCGGGCCATAACTATGTCGTTCAT
>VMBQ01000902.1:64518-80243 GCA_007657795.1 Dreissena rostriformis | reverse complement strand
TGCAAACTATCTAACACAAATTTATGTGATATGTGTAGTGAACATATTGAAACAATAGAACACCTTTTCTGGGAGTGTAAACATATTCAATCTCTATGGAATCAATTGACAACCTTTCTAGAGAAACAACAATTAAATGTTAAACTATCTCTCTTAAACATCAGTTTAGGAGTAAATACCTTCAAAATACAAGAGGTTAATGACACTGTGAATTACATTATTATATTAATGAAATATTTCATATTCAGCATGAAATACATAAAACAAACACCTACAATGAACTGTTTTATCAATTGTTTAAAACTTAAGATTCAAATTGAAAAGAAATAGCCCTCAACAATGAAACACTTCATATATTTGAACATAAATGGAAACACATTAAACTTTCATAACAAGTCCAGTTCGCTTTCCACACACTTTATGTAACTCATCTTTTTTTCATAAATATTCTGTTGTTTTTTTTTAAACACCTCCCACAAACAACCAAAGAAAAAAAATACATATATTTTTTATTTTTAATCAAAAGGAAACCACAAGGTCAAAAAAGAATATATTAGCATATCTTGTATAACATGTTTGAATACTATTGCTGCTACATGGTATATTTTGTTTTATGATCATATACAGGTATACATTGTATGTCTTATATTGAATAAAAATAAAATAAAAATTATTATGCTCCAATTTGAAGAAATGGGGAGATATTTTCACCTGTCCAAGGTCAGACTACACCTGTCCAAGGTAAGACTAAAAGTCATGAGTTTCCTCACAATATGTGGAGAATCATTCATATTGGTATTTAGGTAATTTGTGAGCCCAGGAAGAAACCTTTCCAATTTTAAGTTCAACATTTTATTTTGTGGTTGTCAGGTCAAAGGTAAAGGTCACTGGGAACATAAAATTTGACTTATGATCATGCCAGCTGGAATGATGGTTACTAATGAAGAAAGGAAGACAAATATGTATTTTAAGGTGACAGGTCAAGGTCACAGGGGTTAATAACTTTAAATTATACAACATTGTTTCAGCACAACATATAGAGCATCCTTTTACTGACAATTATGCAAATTGTTATGATGTTACTTGGAATTAAAGGAAAGTGCCTGACTTTTTTGAGGTCAACACGTCGAATTAAGGTCAAGGGCACAGGCTTTTAAAATAAAATAAGTTTCCAGACAATATCTGTAGAGCGCTTACACTGAAACAAACTTCTGGCATGGCAAATCAAAGCGCTGAAGGCACTGAATTTGTTCGCTATTGCATAATCTGAGAAGCAACTCAGTTCTCAAACTTACGTTATAGCTTTTTATATCGCAAGTTTGAAATGAACACAACCCATTCAAATTTTAAAGAGTGTGTCTTAAAGCACAGGTCGAGATGTGTGTGACTGTTTATCCTCATATTTATGTAATAGAGAGAACTTAGACAAAATAACAACAATATGTCTTTATTTTCACAATTGGTCGCTGCACTGGCAACCATCTTCAGAATTGTGGTTGCCTTGCTAAAGAATAACAAGCCTATAATCATGTACATGTTGATATGTGTATCTAATACTCTATATATTTTCTTTAAATTATTGAGAAACAATTTTGCCCACATGACAGACTTTTAATGCAGCATTAAGCCCCGTTTTCCCTGAAAGCAGCCAATATGTACAGATTTCAATGATAAACTTACCAATGTCATTGCACAAGCTGATTTAAACACTATACTGGCCAATCTATTATTTACATAATTACAGGCTGTCGTCTGCTGCACTGTACCAGTTAAGTATAAACAGAAACGCTTCAAGCATTTGTCGTCTGCTAAATTTGACTGGAGTTATCCACACAGGCAGTCATGGGTTACGGGCCCTACCGTAGCTATGGCATAGTGATTTGCAAAATTGCGTCTGCATTATTTGTGAGCTTTGCTTACAAATAAAAAGAGAAAAGAGAAAACAATTCGGTATAAAACTTTTTAGAGAATACAAAATTGAAACAGGGTATAAAACAAATTCCCAGGTTTTTGTTACACATGTATTTCTGCAATGGCATCTTCAGACCCTTATAATAATTTATATCAGTTATGGCTTAACACACTATTGCTACACAATGTCATGTTAGTATATGGTTGGCCCCCAATTTTTATGCTGGACCACAAGAATAAACTTGTGCATCAATTGGACCCTTGAATTTTAATGCGGATGTAATATCCAGCCCATTTTATTATTGTTTCCAAGTAAACATGTTCTACATCCATGTTTAAGTGTTACTGGTAAAATAGAACTTGTCCTGGCCCTATTATGTTATTTTCAGGACAGTCACCATTTTCCGTTGCTGTAAAGATGCATTTTCTAGATGATTCCAACCATTTTATGGGTATATCTATTTCAGGACAGTCCCCATGTTGCGTTGCTGTGAAGATGAGCCTGCGGCCACGTCGCCATAGCAACACCATGACACTTATGGAACACGAGCCCTCGCAGGAGCAAATCAACCACACGCTCTTCGAAGTATTTGAAATCAACATTGACGATTTCCCAATTAAAAGCAATCCAAGGCAAGTTTTTTTTCTATCTTTTTTTTGGTTGCTTTTTAATGTCTCATATTTATGTTCGCATTATGTTAAATAGTTCACCTGAGCCTGAATGTTGTGTATTTAGCCATGTCAACTTTTAGCTCCTTACCACACTTAAGGCCATATATTTGGTCCAATTTTGATAAATCTTGGCCGGAATGTTTATCTAACTTATATCTAGACCAAGTTCGATTCTGAGTCATGTGTGTCCAAAAACTAGGTCACCAGGTCGATTCTTAAAAAACTTTGTTACCATTTCAGAATCCACATTTATGATCTTGATGAAACTTGGTCAGAATGTTTATCTCGACAATTCTAGGCCAAGTTCAAATCTGGGTTTAGTATTACCCAAAGTAGGTCACCATGTAAAATCTTATGACAGCTTTAAAAGTAATATTTATTACTCAATATTGGTGAAACATGTTTAGAATGTTAATCTTGACAATATGAAAGTCAGTTTTGAATCTGGGTCATTTGGAGTGAAAAACTTTGTCACCAGGTCAAGTCTTTGACAATTGATGTATCTTGGGCTCTTTAGGTGAGCACTCTGGGGTCACCCTGGCCCTCTTGTATACTGATGGACTCTTTAGGTGAGCACTTTAGGGATACCCTGGCCCTCTTGTATACTGATGTGAGCACTTTAGGGATACCCTGGCCCTCTTGTATACTGAGGTGAGCACTTTAGGGATACCCTGGCCCTCTTGTATACTGAATCCTAGGACCAAGATTGTAATTACACATTTTTTATAATGATGAAGAAGAATTCTTTAATAACTAAAAAATGTCAAGGTTTCATATACATGTACCAGTACATGATATTTTGACTTTGTTATGTAAAATACAATTGTTTTGACCTACTGTTTTGTGAATGCTCTTTTAAAATTTCTGTACCTTAGAAATACATGCATTTGGTGTTTTAGTTTTACACAACAATTAAAGATTTGTTCTGTCGACAACTTCCCTGTGGAACAAAAAAAAATCATGCTTTCAATGATTTAATATGTTATATGCTTACAATACACATGTGTAATATGCACATTGTAATAACCATTGTTTGTATATCATATAGCATGTTAAATCATATACAAATAGTAGGCAGTTTAATATTTAAATACTGATTGCATTATAATAATAATAATGGGCAGTTTAATATTTAAATACTGACTGGTAACTATTGTTTCATTCGTCGTCGTTGGCTCAGGTACTGCTTATAAGTACCCCAGGTACTCTTAATTTTACTACAATTTACCCCGGATACGGAAAATACCCTTAAAGGCACATACTCCTGGGTACTTTTTAGAATATTTTCTGTACCCCGGGTACTTTGTAGTGCTCTTAAGAGTACCCAAAGTACTTTTAAGCAGTACCTGAACCGACTATGACCAATTGAGCGTTACTATTAGTTATCTTCAATTGAATCGTGCTATGGCAATGCAAATTAATATTTTAAAACTTTGCTGATTAAATAATGCGTTTTGTGGTAATAAGTTTGTTAAACAAAGACAAATCTCTAAGAATCTAATACGCCAGTTTTGTTGTCGGTTTAAACATGGTTTTGGCCAAACAATTTAAAAGGGAAACAATTATATCCTTTATTTTGTATTGTTCTTTGAAGAGTTGTCTTTCTTTGGCAAAAGTCAAGAAGTGAGAACATAAAGTGTTTTGTGAAGAGGTTTCATGAAACAAAATTCACAAATTCTAACATAACACATGGCAGGTAGTGTGTTAACAAAAAAGACAGTCCAATATATTTTTGCATAGTGTTCATGGGGAGCTTTTAGAATACCGTGTTTTCTGTCAGTCTATGCATGTGTGAACATTTTCTAGTTTGTCGGCATCGTCATCTGAACCATTGGCAGATTTTAAGCTCCACTGGCCAGAGGCCAGCGGGGCTTATGTCATGGTCCTGTGTCCGTCGTGCGTGAGTCTGTGCGTTAACTTTTTCTTTAAATATCTTCTCCTAAACTACAAGTCCAATTCTGATATAACTTCACACAAATGTTCCTGGGGTGAACCTCTTTCATATTTGTTCAAATTATGCCCCTGGGATCTAATTTGACCCCGCCCCGGGGGTCAATAAATTGAACATTTGCTTATATAAAGCCTATTTTGTGCAAACTTTAAAAATCTTCTGGTCCATAACCATTGGGCCTAGTGCTACCACATTTGGTATGTAGTGACATTTAATAGTTCTCTACTTTGTTTGTTCAAATAATGCCCCTGGGGTCAAATTTGACCCTGCCCCGGGGGTCACAAAAATGAACATATGCTTATATAAAGCCTATTTTGTGCAAACTTAAAAAAACTTCTTGTCCATAACCGTAGGGCCTAGGGCTACCAAATTCGGTTTTTAGTGACGTATAATAGTTCTCTACTTAGTTTGTTCAATAATGCCCCTGGGGTCAAATTTGACCCTGCTCCGGGGTCACAAAAATGAACATACACTTAAATAAGGCCTATTTTGTGCAAACTTTAAAAATCTTCTTGTCCATAACCGTATGGCATAGGGCTACCAAATTTGGTATGTAGTGACATCTAATAGTCCTCTACCAAGTTTGTTCAAATTAAGCCCCTGGGATCAAATTTGACCGTTCCCCAGGGGTCACAAAAATGAACATATGCTTATATAAAGCCTATTTTGTGCAAACTTTAAAAATCTTCTTGTCCATAACCGTAGGGCCTAGGGCTACCAAATTCGGTATGTAGTGACATCTAATAGTTCTCTACTTAGTTTGTTCAAATTATGCCCCTGGGGTCAAATTTGACCCTGCCCCGGGGGTCACAAAAATGAACATACGCTTAAATAAGGCCTATTTTGTGCAAACTTTAAAAATCTTCTTGTCCATAACCGTATGGCATAGGGCTACCAAATTTGGTATGTAGTGACATCTAATAGTCCTCTACCAAGTTTGTTCAAATTAAGCCCCTGGGATCAAATTTGACCGTTCCCCAGGGGTCACAAAAATGAACATATGCTTATATAAAGCCTATTTTGTGCAAACTTTAAAAATCTTCTTGTCCATAACCGTAGGGCCTAGGGCTACCAAATTCGGTATGTAGTGACATCTAATAGTTCTCTACTTAGTTTGTTCAAATTATGCCCCTGGGGTCAAATTTGACCCTGCCCCGGGGGTCACAAAAATGAACATACGCTTAAATAAGGCCTATTTTGTGCAAACTTTAAAAATCTTCTTGTCCATAACCGTATGGCATAGGGCTACCAAATTTGGTATGTAGTGACATCTAATAGTCCTCTACCAAGTTTGTTCAAATTAAGCCCCTGGGATCAAATTTGACCGTTCCCCAGGGGTCACAAAAATGAACATATGCTTATATAAAGCCTATTTTGTGCAAACTTTAAAAATCTTCTTGTCCATAACCGTATGGCATAGGGCTACCAAATTTGGTATGTAGTGACATCTAATAGTCCTCTACCAAGTTTGTTCAAATTAAGCCCCTGGGATCAAATTTGACCGTTCCCCAGGGGTCACAAAAATGAACATATGCTTATATAAAGCCTATTTTGTGCAAACTTTAAAAATCTTCTTGTCCATAACCGTAGGGCCTAGGGCTACCAAATTCGGTATGTAGTGACATCTAATAGTTCTCTACTTAGTTTGTTCAAATTATGCCCCTGGGGTCAAATTTGACCCTGCCCCGGGGGTCACAAAAATGAACATACACTTAAATAAGGCCTATTTTGTGCAAACTTTAAAAATCTTCTTGTCCATAACCGTATGGCATAGGGCTACCAAATTTGGTATGTAGTGACATCTAATCGTCCTCTACCAAGTTTGTTCAAACTAAGCCCCTGGGATCAAATTTGACCGTTCCCCAGGGGTCACAAAATTGAACATATGCTTATATAAGGCCTATTTTGTGCAAACTTTAAAAATCTTCTTGTCCATAACCATTGGGCCTATTTCTACCAAATTTGGTATGTATTAAAATCTTAAAGTTCTCTACCAAGTTTTTTTCAAATTATACACCTGGGGTCAAATTTGACCCTGCCCCGGGGGTCACAAAAATGAGCATATGCTTAAATAAGGCCTATTTTGTGCAAACTTTAAAAATCTTCTTGTTCATAATTATAGAGCCTAGGGCTACTAAATTTGGTATGTAGTGACATCTAATAGTCCTCTACCAAATTTGTTCAAATTATGCCCCTGGGCTCAAATTTGACCCTGCCCCAGGGGTCACAAAAATGAACATATGCTTATATAAAGCCTATTTTGTTCAAACTTTAAAAATCTTCTTGTGGATAACCGTAGGGCCTAGGGCTACCGAATTCGGTTTGTAGTGACATCTAATAGTTCTCTACTTAGTTTGTTCAATTATGCCCCTAGGGTCAAATTTGACCCTGCTCCGGGGGTCACAAAAATGAACATACGCTTAAATAAGGCCTATTTTGTGCAAACTTTAAAAATCTTCTTGTCCATAACAGTATGGCATAGGGCTACCAAATTTGGTATGTAGTGACATTTAATAGTCCTCTACCAAGTTTGTTCAAATTAAGCCCCTGGGATCAAATTTGACCGTTCCCCAGGGGTCACAAAAATGAGCATATGCTTAAATAAGGCCTATTTTGTGCAAACTTTAAAAATCTTCCTGTCCATAACCATTGGGCCTAGGGCTACTAAATTTGGTATGTACTGACATCTTATAGTTCTCTACCAAGTTTGTTCAAATTATGCCCCTGGGGCCAAATTTATCCCTTGAAGGCTCCCATTAAAAAGTTGTTCAAGAAAATTTGATTCGTCAAAAACATGGCCACAGAAAGTCGTTGAACTTTGCATGTTTATGCGTTTTTGCTATTTATTCATTATGGGATGAAAAAACTATTTTCTTCTCAAACTAAAACTTTATCAAAAAGACACTTAAAATAACTTTTTAATTATAAGAGATAAATGCATACATGTACATGTCGAGCGTGAAAGGTAGACCAACATGTTAACTATCCATAAATGTTAACCCTTTACCAAACGACACATTTTGGACTGCCCCAAATTCAAAGAGATTGCAGACGAGAAAAAATATTGTAAAGAACTATTTATAAATTGGCTGGGTGGGGTAGAAATCATTGTGATAAAAGGTTTAAGCGCCCAGTGGGACGAGGGATAGAAAGAGAAAGTCACATGCTTGAGTACATTATTTTCAACCCATGCGCATTGCACGCTTTTTTCGCATAAAAAAACAGTGGAGTGATACAGGGCCATCATGGCTCTCTTGTTAGGAAACTTCACTGTAATTATCCTCAAGTGGTCTTTTTTATGCTTCCCATATATATATAGCCAGTTTGAAGTTCCGTTATTCCTTCCTTCTGTCACACTTTTGTTACAGTTTCTCATAGCGCCTTCAATACTTTACCGATCTCTTTCATATTTGGCATGTAGGTACCTTGCATGGACCTCTATCTTTTGATGAGGTTTGAGGTCACTGGGGTCAAGGTCAAGGTCACTGAGGCTAATAATAGATTTTCTCAAGGTCACATTTTGTTTTTCCACAAAATTAAACCATATATTGACAAAGCATCATTGGGGAGCATCCATCAGTTTTACTGATATATCCTTGTTCAATGTTGTTCAAATCTTTCTGGTCCACAGGAGGTAAAAAAAAGCTTTAAAAAATGAAATCATCCCTGAAACCCTGCCCTTTGGATTACTTGTTTTCTTTATATGTTTATAGTTTAAACTTTAAAATCTTCTCTGAAAACTCAAGGCCGAGAGGTATGGTATTTGGTTTAGAAAGTTCGTTCAAATCCTGCCCATGCGGTCAAAACTGGCAATGCCCAAGGGCAGAAGATTTATATAGATTTTTATAGTAAACAACTTTTAGAATCATCAACTCTTAATCCACTAGGGTCAGGGGTTTGATATTTGATATATATTTATATAACAGTTTAAAAAACTTCTCTAAACCGCATGGCCAAGAGGTTTATTAATTGGCAATTGTAACATCTACATCTTATAGCGGTCCTCTGTGTGTTCAAATCATTCCACTGGGGTAAAAATTGGTCCCACTCTGAGGGTTACTTGTCTTTTATTTAATATGTTTATAGAAACAACTTTAATTTGTTCTTATACTGTCTCAGACCACATTAAGTCTGTGCCATACAGAGGAAAAACCCTAGAGTTATTGCACAATCAGTTCAAAATCTACACATAACAGGTTATAGTTTCTTAATGTTAAGTGAGCAACCTTGGGCCTTTAGACCCTCTTGTTATCAAAAATATTTGGGTTGATCCAACTGTTTTAAATTTGTAAATACCTTTATCACATCTAAACTTCTATAAGTGAGTAAACCTTAAAGCAATCATAATATAACATGTTTTTTAACTAAAAACAAACACATACAAATATTTATTCATTTTATTACAACACACTGGATTTCCACAAGAAGCAATACAAAAAATTATATATGAGTGAAATGACCTTTTCACTGTGAAATGTACGTTTTTGTTTTTCCAGTCACAGTTCACCAGAGCCAGTTTTGTACAGTTTTGAGGACTTTGTTCCCCGTTTGCCAGAATCCACCGCCATCCAACCAACACATCTGAGCCCAGCCACCAACCAACCATATGACATTAAAAACATTCCAGACAGTCAATTCAGTGAAGTGGTCAGTGACATCCGCAGATATGAAGATAGCAAGTAAGTTTTAAATCAATTTACTATCATGGTATTGCTAGCAAGTATGGGTGTGAAATTGTTTAGTAAAATCTATTTTTGTTGCTATGAATATGTACCTTTTTGGATTCAAACATTGTTATAGATGGCAGTTTGATTCTTCACACAATGAACTTGAGTAATGCGCCTTTGTTTCTCTCTACATGATTACCTGGTGTAATATTCCTTTGTTTCTTCCTGTACGTTGTACAGGAGTTATGCCTCTTTGTTTCTTCTTACACTATGAACCTGAGTCAAGCCTCTTTGTTTCTTCCTTCACTATGTACTGGCGCAATGCACATATGTTTATTTTCCTACACTATTAACCAGAGTTATGCCCCTTTGTTTATCCAACACTACATCAGAGGTATGCCCCTTAGTTTCTGCCAACACTATGAACAAGAGTTATCCCACTTTGTTTCTGCCTACACTTTGAACCAGAGTAACGCTGCTTTGTAATTTCTTTCTACACCATGTATCAGAGTAATATCCCTTTGTTTGGTCCTACACTATGAATAGGAGTCATTCCCCTTTGATTCTTTCAACAATGAGCTATGAACCAGAGTAATGCCCCTTTGTTTCGTGCCAGACTACGAACCAAAGTTATGCCTATTATTTTTTACCTTCAGCATGAACGATTGTCATGCCCCTGTTTTTTGTTCTACACTGTGAACCAGAATTATGCCTCTTGGGTTTTTCTACACTATGAACCAGAATTATGCCCCCTTTTTTTCCTACACTATAAACGAGAGTAACACACCTTTGTTTCAACCTTCTCTGTGAATCAGAGTCATACCACTTGTTTGCTTCATAACTATATAACTATAATCTTAGTGATATTACATCAACAAGTTACGCAAGCCCAATTATTTTTGTTAATATTTTTTCATTGAATTAAGTGATATTATCCTCAAAAGTATAATCTCAGAGCTAATTTCGTACTATTTAATAATGCCAAGACCAATTATTTAAACCATTAGTCTTTCAAAGATTTTTGGACAAATGTCATTTTTGGCAGAATTTAATAGTTATTTGATGTGATTAGAAATCCTTTCCATTTTATTGCACTCTTGTAACTTGATTTTGATTTGGATTTTTTGGATTATTTGCTGGTAATTGCACTAACTTTTTGCATGACACTTAAATAATGGAATCTCTTAAAAGTTCTGTACTTTAAATGTTCATATTCAGATAACATGTTGACATCGCCTACTACGATGTTTGAACAGGTTGTGTGAATATCCTTAGCCCGACTTGTCCAACTCCGATTATTTTACTTTAAAGACTTAGCTTATTAACTGTTATGTTTTCGTTTGAAAAGAGGAATTTCAGTGCAGGACAATGTAAAATATGAAAGAGAGAAATTACAACGTTGAAGAGATGGACAGATCTCCTGATTGGTATATGGTCATTAGCTGACACTTGCAAAATAATTCCTAGTTTGTTATGAATTTTATAAAGTCAAATTCATTTTAACCCTTTGAGCGCTGGAACCGGATTTTGAAGGCCTTTGCAAACAGTTTGGATCCAGATGAGACGCCACAGAACGTGGCGTCTCATCAGGATCCAAACTGTTTGCTATTCTGATAGTATTCTTTGAAAAAAATTCGAAGAAAATGCTAATTTTAGAAATTCAGCAGACGACATTTTAGCAGACGACAAATTTCCCAGCATGCAAAGGGTTAATACAAAACATTAACATAAGTTTGCCTGTCCTTGTAAGGAAATGACAGCTCAATTTGTAGAAATAACCAAAAATAAATGATTGGTTATGAAATGGCTTTGTAACAAATTGACAATAAACCCAAGCTTTCACTTCTTTTGCCCTGTTGAAATTGATGGTTAGACAAGCACTCACTAGGATCAAAACTGTAAACCAGACCAAAATATCATGTAATATACATGTACATCTTGGCTTTGGGATTCATACGAAAACATTCCAGTGCCATGTAAATTCGCTTATATGAATTTTTTTTTGCTTTGTTTAATTGTGTCAACAAATCTCAAATGATACATTTTATTTGATTTCTCAGTAACTGTATAACGATTGTTTCGAGGTTAAGATGTTTGAATCAAATGAGCAATCCTCCATGTATCAGCAATCAGCTTTTATGTTGTCACCATGCAGGGTCTCAAGTTGAGGATTTCTCCTCCTTATATTATAGTTATGAGCCTTTCAAGGACTTCCATACATGCCAGACGTCCCGATCTCGGCGGGACAGTCTTGCTTTTGGGCCCTTTGTCCCGGCATCCTGATATGATACGATTTGTCCCGACATTCGTAAAAAACCATGTAAAGTCTATAAGTTCCCAATAAAATTCGCTATTCCAGCTCTGTCTGGCTAAAACTTACCATCGCTAATCCCTTTATTGCCCCCAATTAACAACCCGCTTCTGCTACTCGAGTGCACCAGTGTGGTTTTTGACACCTTATCAGCGATTTATCGGCAAATTATTGATTTTATCAGGTATTCACACCACGGTGTTTTTATAATAGGGGTCTCTAATTGCTATCGAAAGATGTATCATACAGAAATAAACGCCAATGACACTATTATCCTGTGTATTATACCACCTAAGGTTATAAAACCTGTCAAAACACCGATTTTGTACATCAAACAAATTGGATGCTGACCAATAGGCATCGATGTTTCACATAAATTAACTTTCGTTTTCGACTGATTTTCAGAACATAATTTGTAACATATTGCATCTAAATTTAGAGTTAATTGAAGATTGGTTGAATAAGAAAAGTGCTTGATGCGCTCACAACGCGTCACATGATTTACATATATTCAGGGGGATATCCCTGTACCGATTGGATGTCAAATCGAGGCATACGTGGAAACCCCACAATTCAGTTTATGTAGTTTGTTTACTTCTGGAGAATGGAGAACGCTGTGTTCACGAATTTCTGAAACACATGTATCGTCAAAATTGGGCAGAAAATTAGAGTTTTTGTAAGTAATATACTGACTACTGACTAAGGTAAAGGTGGAATGATTGATCGTTTTAGGTGTCCTGCTTTTTGGTCAAATTTCCCGACAATTTTTTATGGAATGTTCCGATTTGGATCTGAAAAATTCTGGCATGTATGAGGACTTCCCATTGGGGGGTCCATTATGTTTGTGACATTTTCGAGATAAGCAGCTTTTTGCTGTATTGTTGCTCCAATTGTTTACTTTTAAATATGTTTTGCCATCCTTCAACTTGTTTGTGAGTTCAGTTTGTGAACATTCTACTATGGATTCTGATCTTAAAGATCCTCTGCCATTGGGTGAAAAAAAATGTGTAAAATTAGTTCAATTTCATAAATGGTAATATACAGTCAAGGTTATAGAAAGATTTTAATGAAATGTGTTTTAGCCTCTTTCTGGGAAAATGGGGCTTAATGCACATGCGTAAAGTATTCTCCCATATGTATGTAGTTCGTGAGATTTTTTTAAATTTATACCAAAGTTATTGTTTGTATTATCAATGAAAACATGTATATTTGAAATAATAAATACCTCAATATAACATTCAAAAACCTACACAAATATTTATATTTCAGGTATTCATCTTTTTTTTCTTTGCTTTTCTCAAAAAAAAAATTTACATTAAAAAAATCATTAAATATAACTACTTAATCTTCAATTCTCTATTCCTACCCGTGACAGCAACAGTTGTACAGAAACAATTATACTCTATGAAAACAAATGCAATGCTATTTCAAGTTCAAGAACTATTTGCCGTTTTCTAAATTAAAATCACAAAATAAATGGGATAATTCTTACTCAGAGATTCTGTTGCACCCTTAATGAAGTGATTTTCCTATAAAAGAAGACAGACTTGAAATATAAAAATGAGTATGAAAAATATTGTTGACATGCTTTTGCAGATCAGTTTTATCAGGAAAAAAAGGCTCTGTTACTATGTCTATGATGGCATGAATTGTAAGTTGTTGTTGTTTTTTTTTAAGACGAACAAATGCTCTGCAATTAATTTATTACTATGTTGTTTGCTACAAGATCACATTCAACCTAATATGTCAATGGTATCCGGTCACAAGAGAGATTTGTTGAGGAAGTCACTCTATCAGGTTGCTATTGCAGTGGTTTTTGGTCCAAACTTAGCGACCTTTATTGCAATTTACCATAATATCCAATCAGACTCAAATGACCAAGAAAAATGGGCTTAAAGCGGCTGTCCACCCAATATGGTTTTATGCATGTTAAAATTGCATGTTTTAATGAAAGAAAATGGCCTTTTCTTCACTGACAATTATTTTGTTTGTCTGCCAATGGAATATATACTTCACTGAATGCTTGATACAATATATTCTACTCACTCCAGATTTAACCAATTTCAATTTAGTAATTTGATTGGTTGCACAAGTTTCTTAGGCTATACTAAGACAAATTACCAGTTCTCATTAATTGCTTCATAGCAGATTCATTTAGGAAAATACCAACATAGAGAACATAGTATTGTTGCATTATTGTTTACCCTGGTTGCAATGACTACATCAGACTGGTTTTGAACTGTCCAGGGAGAACTCATCTAATGGAGACAAATCCAGACTTTATATTTATCTTCTTATGGCTCACAGTATATTTGATAAGTTGTTATAGTGTTATTCTGGGGAGGGTGCCATAGTGTTATTCTACAGAAAAGCTCTCTTGCATTCACAACCATCAACAGAATAGACATAAAGCATGGCTGCACTTGGGCTATTAATTCTTTCTCTTTGGCAAAGACGAAAACGTTTGCATGACTAAATGTGTGACATTCTGGAATGCAACTATTTCAGTATTTTATAAGATATATTACTCTTTTGTGTAACTACAGATGCTTGAATGTTTGATAAATGTAATTTCAGTTGTGTCACACTCCCTTACCACCTTTAGTTCATAATTATTAGTGCCTCTTAATATGCTACCTATTATTATATTGTTCCATGACATAGCACAACACAGTTATTAATTCCCTGTTGCAAAGTGGGTGGGGGATTACTGTTATACCCTTCGTCCGTCAGTCCATCAGTCCGTCCATTTGTCAGTCTGTATGTAACACTTTCGTGTCCGCTCCACATCTCCAACACTCTTTGATGGATTTTCTTGAAACTTGTACAGAGGGCATTTGTCCATCACATCGGTTAAGGTCATGGTTCAGGGTGCACTTCAAGGTCAAAGGTTTGAGCCTAAATATTCATGTTTGCTACATATCTCTCAAACCCTTTAAAGAATTCTGACAAAACTTAGTTAAACAGTTTAGGTAATTGAAACCATGTGCAAAATACATGAGTCAGTCATGCTGGCTAAAGGTCAAGGTCACACTTCAAGGTCACAGATTTGAGCCTCTTTTTTATGGTGTCTGGTTCCTATCTCCTGCACCCATTTAAATATGTTTATGAACTGTTTGGGTACATAATAAGGTCATTGAGACAATGTGAAGAAGGCATGTGTCAGTCATGCCAGCTCAAGGCTAAGGTGGTACTGCAAGGACACAGGTGTGTCCCTACATTTTTGTGTAAGGTCTATATCTTCTTGACCACCCAAATAATTTAATGAAAACTGGCTAAAATGAGTCAGTCACACAGAATAAATGCTGAGGTTACACTTCAAGGTCAAACGTTTTAGCATCTTTTCTTATATCTGACAATATCTCCTATACAAAATAAAGGATTTTCATGAAACTTGGCTACCATGTTTATATCATTGAGGCAATGTGCAGAAGGCATGAGTCAGTCATGCAGGTTCTAGGTCAAGGTCACATTTGAAGGTCAAACAGTTGAAGGCATAAGGTCAATGTCACTCTTGAAGGTCAATAGTTTATCCTAAATTGTTTTCCTTTCTGCTTCATATCTCCTTTATCCATTGAAGGATTGTCATGAACAGTTATAGTCATTTAGAAGATGTCCAGAAGTCATGAGTCAATCAAGCTGGCTTACAGTCAAGGTCACCACTTGAAGGTCAAAAGTATTGTGGCGTGGGATATGGCTGTCTCTTGGACTGCCTTTTTATGTTTGTTGAAAAGTAGTTACTACTAAAATGTATGCTGGTCTGAAGTAGTCAAAGAGATGAAAAACAATGTTATGTAACAAAACTTTCATATTTGTTGTGAATGGGTTTATATTTGTGTTCAAAACAAGTAACTTATGCTTAAAGACATTGTAAACTTGTGCATTCACTATCAGACACGCTGGTATTATCATAAGACATTTTCAAAACATCAGTGTAAATAAAATGGTAACAGTTCACTATTTTTAATAATACTATTTGTTCCAGATTTGTAATGTAGGTTTCTTCAGCATTCTAAGAGTGAAATACCATATGAAATATTTTAAGCATATGTACATGTATGAGTTTCTTTTACAAGGAAAAAAATAACATTAAAATTACTTGTTTATGTTTCGTTTACAATTAGTCAGTTGTCTAAGTGTCAGTTTGAATTGTTTTGGAGAATACCAATGTGACAGGTGGAAACACTTAAATAATCATAGCAGCACAAATTGC
>VMBQ01000902.1:46482-59077 GCA_007657795.1 Dreissena rostriformis | reverse complement strand
TACTTGGACAAACGTCACCCGTCGCGGTGTTCATTTTACGGTGTTCGCTTACCAAACGACCCCCGCGATGGGTGTTCAGATCAAATATTCGCGGGGGCCGTTTTCCATAAGGTGGACACCGCGAATCACCGCGGACCCATAATATCTACCGCGGTGTTCATCGTGTTCGCTAGAAATAAAATAATTGAACATAAACGTAGGTCGGTACCAATTTGCAGAAAGAATCTACCGTGCGTTTGAATGTTATAGGTGTCATTTGGTGTCTAAAAAATTAACAACGATTACGAACAATCACAATCGATTACCGCATACATGCAAAAATTCCCGTCTCTGTCCATTACCCGATAATCCCGAGATTTCCGATTTCATGCAAATTCTGGTCAATGTTGACGATAAAAGTGTGATAGAAATGCAAAAATCACAAACGTTCGCCATATCTCTAAACTATCAAATGAATTTCGGCATATGTTTCTATTTAAAGATTTGATGAAATAAGCGCCCAATCAGAACAGGTGTATTCCAACATTCGTAAATCACCTGACGCCTAGTGCGCGCGTTGTGTAGAGTTCATGTTCTGTTACAAATTGTAGCCACAAATAAATACATGTATATATGCCCATGATATTTTCATTTTCTTTGTTCTGAACCATAAAAAGCGCGCGAAAATTGGCGTGGGTGTATTTATTTTTTACACAAAATCTTCGTAGCGCAGACAACATTGGGATCTTTTAATTTCGATTTAAAGTTTCGTAGTGAATTTCTTCTCAAGTACCGGGGTAGCTCGCGAATGATTTGGAATTGACATTTCATCTGAATAAAATAAAAATCAAACACGCTGTAACACGCTATATTTAGATTTCATGCAACATGTACAAGTCATTTTCTGGAAATCGGGAGAAATGAAACCCAATTTTGTGAAAACAAAAAGGGCAATTGCATTGATTAACACCATAAAAGTTAATCGTATTGATCATCTAAACGCTTAGTTTTAGTTTCCGACTTAACGTACTGCCCGAGTTTAAGTACGCATAAATGTGCACATAATATCTACATGTACATGAAGTATATGATTTTATTTTGTACCTGTACATGTACATTTAAAACGCGCGAATGACCCTCGCAGACAGGTGTTTACGGTGGCTGCGCAGCATCGCGGTGATCACGGGTGTTCCCGTTAACGATAGCGTGCAATCGCGGCGATTTCGGGTGTTGGCCAAACACCGCGGTCAGTAGCGTGTCCGCCCCCCGCGAAATGTCACCCATCAGGAAAATTGAACACCGCGGACACTCGTTTTTGTCCAAGTACACGTTGCCTGTACTGTAATTGACAGCAATCCCTATAAATATATAAAAAGGTTTCAAAAGAGTGAGTAAAATGCAAAGAATTCTCAGAAAAATACCTAAAAGCACCATGAGGACTTGTTCTTACAGTATTAAAATAGAATATCAATACCATAGTATAGTATAGATAATACAAATGTACTTCTATAATCTACTCCATCACATTCATTCTGGTCCAAGTAATTGAGACATTGTGAACTCCGATAAGAAAGTAGTGCGTGTGTTTCATTACGGACGTCTTGTCTTCGTATTGCTTATTGACAGGTATTCATTATAAACCTATTTATGTTCTGTCTCTACTACTTCGAAGCCATTCTACATGGCTGAATCACCTCCTGGTTCATAAAATGCTTTAATTGTTACTAAATAGGTATTTATTCAGTTTGTTCTCTTGCTTAACTGGTCAAATAAGGTTGGCTCCAAAGCCCACATTTGTCGCCAGGGGGGGGGGGGNTCTAGATACTCCAGATACTACATTCACTGCTGTACCACCTCTAGATACTCCAGATACTACATTCACTGCTGTACCACCTCTAGATACTCCAGATACTACATTCACTGCTGTACCACCTCTAGATACTCCAGATACTACATTCACTGATGTACCACCTCTAGATACTCCAGATACTACATTCACTGCTGTACCACCTCTAGATACTCCAGATACTGTATTCACTGCTGTACCACCTCCAGATACTCCAGATACTACATTCTCAGCACTTTTCTGTATTTATGGACAGTTGAATTTAGACCAGCAAAAAGTAAAGAATAAAAAAAACATATAAAAGAGTTGAGCCATTTTAGTTATGAAACTTTGTTCACATATTTAAGTTAATAAAGGACTGCATTAGTATTGTTTGTAACAAATTTCGTGGGAAAATTAAGTATACAGTCAGAATTATCATTCAAAAAATGAAGAGTCGCTACAAAATTCATCAAACTATTATGATTGGCTGTCAGATGAAAGCAGTAACTCATTGCAATGGATTACCATATAAAGATATATATGGGATATTTTTGGAAACGAAGGAAAGGAGCTGACGTATATCCGAGCCAAGAAACTGTTCTTTTACGACGATCTGACGATTGGTTTTGGCATGATCTGTGTCCCAATAGTGATCCATGTTTTATGTCCTATTGGCTCACTCCACTGAACAATGTAATAGGATTTCTGAGATGTAAAATTTAGCAACAACGCTCTCTTCATTTATTGCTTATAAACTCATTAATTTTTACTGAAGTCAGCATTTTCAAATATCAATTCTTTTTTATACCCTCGAAGGTGGGCATATAGTGATAGCACTGTCCGTCTGTCCGTCCGTCTGAAATTCCGTCACACTTTGCGTTTAGGTTTCAAAAAATGTGGAAAATCACTCTGCGTTTTGGTTTAGAAAAATGTGGAAAAAGGGGGCATATGTCATCCTATGGTGACAAGCCTTGTTATTTTTATTTTTTAGTTACTTAAATACTCATATTTCTGTAGTTGAAAAGAGTCATAACACAAACAATTTCCTTATATACACATACACAATTAATGAATTAATAAGGTATCTACAAATGTAATTTTAATACTAATCTGAATTCTAAAATAAATTAATAGTTTGTACAAAAGTTGCACCATTTTTATTGGCATTTAGTTAAAAACATAGGCATTTCAGTATTATATTCAACAATACATCATTTACACCGGCATTATATAAGTTCTATATTAAGGAACATATTATTTATATTTGTAATTTTCTCAAAATGAAACTAATGAATGAACTTATAGACAACATGAACTTTTGAACCTGGCCTCACTTTTGACCCTGACCTCTTATCTAGCCCCATTCATGAAGGCTGATTGAAATCCATACATGTCTCCCCCAGTAATTGGTAACTCCATAGCCTTTCCAACCTTGCTCCTGCAATTCCTTGAGGTTGATGGGCGGGAACCAGGTTCTCAATGAAACTGACATTGGGAGAGTATAAGTGATTAAGGGAGTCAGAAACTGGAACATTAAATGGTTGAATGTCATAAACAGCTGTCTCTCTCATGTGGTCTCTAGTTTCTGTCATGTTGGTTTTAATATAAAACAAGAGCTGTCAGAAGACAGCGCGCTCGACTATTCAAGTGCTTGACAGTATATAGTAAGCCATCATGGGGAAATTGTTCATATTCAATAAGGTCAAGGTAATATAGTCATATTCTAACTGGAAGAGGACCATAATTGAAACGTATTGATTGCTTATGTTTTAAAGAAGTGGTACATTATAGACGATTCAGGTATATTTTCCAAAATCTATTGGACATTTGTAAAGACATAAAACAAATGAATAAGATTATATTTCAAGTTTGATAGCACTAGCTTAGGTGGGATGGTTGGACGGTCTTTAAAAAAAAGGGGGGGGGGATTCTGGGTTGGGGCGTGTGGGATGGTTTGGGTGAAGTCCATTGTGGCATGTCAAGTAATTGATGTTTTGTCAAAGTATGAATCAAATCTGATCCTTAATAAAGAAGTTATGGCAATTTAATCAAAATTTATTAATTTGACCTTGAGATTCAAGGTCAAAGGTCAAGGTAAAATTCAACTTGCCAGGTACAGTACCCTCATGATAGTAAGAAAGTATTTGAAGTTTGAAAGCAATAGCCTTGATACTTTAGAAGTAAAGTGGATGTAAACACAAAATTTAACAAAATATTCAAAGTTACTAAGTGGAAAAAGGGCCATAATTCTTACAAAATGCTTGTTACAGTTGTCTGCTCTTGTTTATAGATTGGGGTNGCTATAAGATAGCAGGTAACGTATTTATGCTATTAAAACAAATTTTTATAGTAAAATTCATTTTAATTAGTAAATACTTACCTGCTATCGTTGAGTCCCACCTCCCACCCCGCTCATTCGCCTAATATTTATATATTTTTATATTATTTATTGGAATAAGAATGATGTAATCATGACTTAATGCACTGTAGGGTAGATCTCGGTTACACTGCACTAAGTGTGGCCCTGGATCTACTAGTCTGATTATAAGATGGGGCTCTACCAGAAAGTTTTTCCAGACAATAACTATCCTCTGGAATAAGTAGCTATAAGATAGCAGGTAAGTATTAACTAATTAAAATGAATTTTACTATAAAAATTTGTTTTGAGACACTCTCGAATATGTTTCCTAGGTAAAACCAGTACTTGGTGTCTTACTAGAAGATCTAAAATATTCCCAGAGTGGATTGAACCCCACTTGTTATGATGGCTAGATGGGCATGCAATCCACTACACCTGCGTGACTTGTACAAAATATGATTTTTAAATCGAGATAATAAATCTGAAATGCTAAAATACATGTACAAATACTAGTATTCAGTTACATGATTAATTTATTAAGTCATGTTTGTTTGTAAACAAGTGTTTCAAACAAATTATTTTATAGTATTTCGTAAAAGATTCAAAATCAAAGGAAACACTTTTGAATATATTTCTGTTTTTATTCATTAGTGAATATTTGTATGAGATACTAAAGAGACTTAAAATATATATTTTAAATTTGCACTAAGTATGTGACACATGTTTCCTACATTGGCTGGTGTCAAGATTTGTCCATCTAATGAGCAGCAGTCCATCATGGCCCATCTCCTTCACCAATTGGGTGGTAACTAAAGAATTGAACAGAAAGCCCTAGAGGTAACTGCAAGATAGACAGTCAGCCACCAGCAGTCTGTATCTGATAACCATGCTGCTTCCTGTAGCACAAGTCTGCAGCTAAAATTGTGGCCAATCAAATGTAATTGATTCAGAACAGTCAGGATTACAATTTTGATGGAATGGTCAGCTGGTTGGCAACTAGCTTTCAGGAGAAGCAGTTAAACACAGATTGATGAATAGCATGATGTCTTCTCAATCTACATTTGTCAGTCAATAGGGCTCTTGCAATATTAATATAGTTTCCGGTTGATTACAGTCATGGTTTATGGTACCTCTTTTCCACATGCACCTTTGTTTAACCTGATATCTGTGGATTACAATTATGTCCCTCTTGAAATCCACAGAATTGGATGCTTGACCCTTGCATGATTGGACAACAGGGAATGGTTCATTTTTATAAAAACAAAAGCTGTCTTAATAGCCATCAGGCTTATCATGATTGTATAGGTTCTGTTAAACAGAAAACAGTGCATGCCTTACATTCCCTCTGTGCTACTCTTGTGTCCATTATAATATGGGCATCTTGTCCTGAAGGTCAATATGTTCCCTCATGTACACTTTAATCATTATCACAAAAGTGCTGTTGGTGTCCAAACAGTTCTCTATATAAATTAAAGCTGCTTTGCTGGATGCTCTACAGAGGCTTTGACCAAAAATAAAGATTAAAATCCATAGAAAGTGGACATTTTATTTTTGAAAACTGAATCACAGATCAGACACTCATTGTGGAGACAGACTCTCAAAATCTGCCAGACACCATCAGTCAGAGTGACAAATTTGATTCAGAGCTGCCTCAACAAATGGGATGAATCCTTCTTTGCATTTAGACAATGCCGGGATCGCTGTAGTTGTTGAAGCAATGGCTGCCAATAACATGATGACAAAGCACATCCATCTTGCCATAAATAACTTTGTTGAAAGAGAGATTGTACTTTTAAACTCCTTAATAATTTGTGTCAATGCTGGTTCCAATTTAATAATTTCTCAGTTGTTTTGTTGATGTGTTTTCTTACTAAGGTGATGTTTGGTTTTCATGAAACAGTTTATGCAGTATTGTTATTGTGATTTTTACATTAAATTGTTCATCATTCATCTTTGTGATTGTTTATTACATTTGTACCGCATGTCAGACTAGTAAGGAATGGAGGAAACAGTAATCTACATTCTACTTGCAAATGACTGCCACATTTTTATAAATCTTAATAAAATATCTCAGCATTTGCAATCATTAGTGCAGAATATCACACACAAACAGCATTGACCAATAAAGTAATCCAGCATTTGTATATTATGTTTGTATCAAATGTTTCAACAAATGTACAGAATGATAAAACAAACTGGTTCTGTGTATAAACATTAAAAATAAAATACATGGTTCAGTCAAATTAATATAAATATTTTTTAAACTTATGTAAAAAAAGAACAAACTTTAAATGAATTTGGTGTGCAATTTGTTGCATGTTTTTTTGTATTTGATAACTATTTGCATCATAGGCCAAAGCAAACATACTCCTGTAGCTGATTAATCGTTGATTTCCATGAAGAAGTGGTTGATCTGCACTTGGTGGCATCCTCCTAGAGTGCAATCTGAAAGGAGTTTACATGTTGTATATCAATGTATTCATGTATTCACTAATGGGCTGTTGTCACTTCCTATGCATAAGTACATATTATTGACTGGTTAAGCTGGTCCCAAAGGAGATTGGCCCATAAAAGTTTCTGACCTAGTTCAGTGCATAAATCAAGAAAATAATATAAAACCGTTTTAGCCTCTGTTGCAGGGGAATTTATAAATTGAAAATGCTTTACAGCCAGCAGCTGATTTTAATAACAATATTTGAGTGTTAAATAAAATGTTGGATTTAACTGTGTGCTTGACTATATTTTACTCACTTGTGTACGAAAAGCATCAAATGGAGCTCATAAAAAGGTTCTGCATTCCTTTTTTTTTAATACCAAAGTTATTTTATGTATTATCATTGAAAACAAGTAAATTTGAAATAAATAACTACCTCAATATAACATTCAAAAACATACACAAATATGCATTTTTCAGGTAATCATCTTCCTTTTTTCTTTGTCTTTATAAAAAAAGGTTAAATAATTTGTTCATTCAATATAACAACTTTAATTTTGATTTTCCATTCCTAGGCCTGACAACAACAGTTGTATACAACAACAGTTGTACAAATGGCAATTATACTATATGAAAACAAATGCAATGCTATTTCATTAGTGCAATGCTATTTCAAGTTCAAGAACTATTTGCAAATTGTTAAATTAAAATCACAAAATAAATGGGATAAATCTAACTCAGAGAATCTGTTACACCCTTAATGAAGAGATTTTTGCTATAAAAGAAGACAGACTTGAAATATAAAAATAAGAATGAAATATATTGTTGCCATGTTTTTGCAGATCAGTGTAATCAGGATTTTTTTTGCTTTATTACTATGTCTATGTGGCATGAATGTTAAGTTTTCAAATGTTTTCAAAAAGACAAAAAAAAATGCTCTTAAAGTAATTTATTACAATGTTGTTTGCTACAAGATCACATTCAACCTCATATGTCAATGGTATCCGGTCACAAGAGAGATTTGTTGAGGAAGTTGCTGTATCAGGATGCTTTTACTGTCTTATTTTGTCCAAACTTAGCGACCTTTATTGCAATCTACCATAATATCCAATCAGACTCAAATGACCAACAAAAAATGGGCTTAAAGCGGCTGCCCACTCAATATGGTTTTATGCATGTATAAAATGGCATCCGTTTTAATGAAAGAAAATTACGATTTCTTCACTGACAACTATTTTGTTTGTAAGAAATACATTAAATTTTGTTTATTTCTGCCCATGGAATATATTCTTCACTGAATGCTTGGCACGGTATAGTCTACTTACTCCAGATTTTACCAATTTCAATGTAGTAATTTGGTTGGTTACAAACGTTTCTAAGGCTGACTTTGCAATAGACCTACATTAATTACCTGTTCTCATTAACTGCTTCATAGCATATTTATTCAGAACACTACCAACATAGAGAACTGCATTATTGTTTACCCTAGAGATGGTTGCAATGAAAACAGCAGACTGGTATTTAACTGTCCAGGGAGAACTCATCAAATGGAGACAAATCCAGACTGTGCTTAATGCCATCCTTTATATTAATCTTCTTATGGCTAACAGTATATTTGATAAGTTGTTATAGTGTTATTCTGGGGAGGATGCCATAGTGTTATTCTACAGAAAAGCTCTCCTGCATTCACAACCATTTACAGAATAGACATAAAGCATGGCTGTACTTGGGCTTTTAATTCTGTCTCTTTGGCAAAGATAAAAACATTTGCATGACTTAATGTGTGACATCCTGGAATGCAACTATTTTAATATTTTAATAGATATATTACACTTTTGTTTAACTACCAAAGCTTTAATGTTTGATAAATGCCATTGCAGAGTGCTGTGTCACACTCGATTGGCCACCTTTAGTTCATAATTATTAGTGCCTCTTTATATGTTACCTATTAGTATATGTTCCATGACATAGCACAACATAGTTATTAATATGTTCCATGACATAGCACAACATAGTTATTAATCCCCGCCACAAAGTGGGTGGGGGATTATTGTTATACCCTTCGTTTGTCCGTCAGTAAGTCGGTCAATATGTAAGTCTGTACGTAACACTTTTGTGTTCGCTCCATATCTTCTATACCCTTGAAACTTGTACAGATGGCATTTGTCAGTGACAACGGTTTAAGCTCAAGATTGCACTATAAGGTCATAGGTTTGATCCTAAATTTTCATGTCTGTTCCATGTCTCTTACCCTTTAAAGAATTTTTACGAAACTTAGTAAAACCTTTTAGGTAATTGACACCATATCTTCTTTACCCTCCAAATGATTGTAATGAAAAATGGCTAAAATGAGAAAGTAACACATAACAAATGTTAAGGTCACACTTCAATGTCAAACGTTTAAGCCTCTATTCTCATATATGACCATATCTCCTATACACAATGATTTTCATAAAATTTGGCTTCCATGTTTATGTCTTTGAGGCAATGTGCAGAAGACATGAGTCAGTCATGCAGGTTCAAGGTCAAGGTCAAATTTGAAGGTCAAAGATTTAAGCCTGCTCCATTTATCCAAAGCCTTTGAAGGGTTTTCCTGAAACTTGGCTACAATCTTAAGGTCTTGAGACAATGTATTGAAGTCATAAGGTCAAGGTCACACTTGAAGGTTATTAGGTTATCCTTGATTATTTTTGTTTCTGCTTCATATCTCCTTTATCCATTGAAGGTTTCTCATGAACAGTTATAGTAATTCAGAAAATGCCCAGAAGAGATGAGTCAATCAAGCTGGCTTTCAATCAAGGTCATCACTTAAAGGTCAAACAAATCTTGGTACGTGATATGGCTGTCTCTTGGACTTCCTTGTTTATGTTTGTTTAAAAGAAGTATGTACTAAAATGGATGCTGGTCTGAAGTTGTCAAAGAGATGAGAAACAAAATTAATATGGTTGCAAAGCATTCATATTTGTTGGGAATGTGTTTTTGTTATTAAAAGCAAATAGCTCATCCTTAATGACTTTGTTAAATTGTGTATTCACCATCAGAGACACCCTTGTATTATCATAAGACATTTTCTAAGCATCACTGTAAATAAAATGGTAACAGTTTATTATTTTAATAATAATACTTTTTCTCAATTTGTAATATAAGTTTCTTCAGCATTCTAAGATTGAAATACCATATGAAATATTTTAAGCATTATGTACACATATGAGTTTCTTTAAAAAAGGAAAAATTTAATTAAAATTACTCGATTATGTTCCCTTTACCATTAGTCACTTGTCTTGTCAGTTTGAATTGTGTTGTAGAATACCAATGTGACCGATGGAAACACTAAAATAATCATAGCAGCACAAATTGCTATAACATTTCCTGGTTTTCATTCTCTTTCTTTCAAGAAGTATTGTTTTCAGCCCAAAATAGACGGGTTGTCTATACCCATGAGAAATCTAAATAGTCTCAGTGATGTGTTCTGTAGTTCTGTAAAGTGCAGGCATGTCTTTGGTTTGTTCTGACAGCCAAGTTGTACGGCAGTGTAGAAAACCTGGACTGGACGCATGGACTGGACTCATGGACTGGACTCATGGACTGGACTCTTGGACTGGACCTGTGGACTGGACTCATGATATAAGGGTTTCTGGGGTCACCGAGGAAGTTCCTTGGGAGTTTTGGGGGTTATTAACCAAACTGACCCTTATGAAAATACAATGGCATTAATGTTATTGACTGTAATCTCTGTTGAATGGTACTGATTATACTTTGAGTTTAGGTTTATGTTTTTATACTGGACTCCAGATGAACATTAATTCATGGTATTGCATAAGATAAAATATCTGAATAAGACATTACTTGATCAGTTTAACAGAATGCTCCGAATAATGATTTATAAACGAATGAAATGTTGTAGCACTTGTAATTAAGTTTTTTTCAGCATTGAAAACAATCTATCCAGAAATTTATCATTATAGTATTTTCTTTCTCAAAATGAAAAATGTAATGTAAATGAAGATTTTATGTGTCATGTTTATGTTGCCCAAATATACTTGATGAATTCAATTTTGCACTAGTTTTTGAAGAAAAAAGTTGAGTTATTGTTGTCAGTTAATCGTCGATGTGTGCATCTGCGACGTTCAAGTTTTCCGTGCGAATCATTTACTCTAATTTCCAAGTCTCGCTATCATAGCTTCGCGGGCTAAAACCGGGGGTCAGGTGGTAATGCCCAGGTGAATGCCGGCAAAGTTCTGGTTAAGCTACAGTATATCGGTAAATCAGTGCTAAGACATAGAGGGATCAAATCTCATTAGATCTATCGCTACTCTTCAGAAATAAATTAAGAGATTTTCACTTAATTAATACAGGATGGTCTGGTATCCTGGTTGTGCACTTGTGATTTTAATTCCGGCTGGACATTTTTTGATGAGTTATGGCCCTTTCCTACTTTTTACTTTTAGCATATAGTGGAATCAAATCTTGTTATCATTAATCTTAATTTCACGAGAATGAACACTAGGTACTCTAGCTACAAATAATATTCTGATACGTTGATTTTACCCCCCAACCTTAAATTACAGTTGGTAGGGGGACATTATATACCTCTGTTCTAACTTATTTAGAAAGCAAGACATTGGCTGGGTTAAGTTAAACAGTGTCTGCCAATAATAATAATTTGTCCATTATAAATGTATATTGTGTTGCTGAGTTATGACGTTACTTTGTAATAACAATATTTGTCTTATCATTACATTTACATTACATTTTTCATCTTCAGAAAGAAAATACTATAATCTTTATGATAAATTTCTGTATAGATTGTTTTCAATGCTGAAAAACAACTGAATTACAAGTGCTCGGAGCATTCTGTTACACTGATCAAGTAATGTCTTATTCAGATATGTTATCTTATACATTACCATGAATAAATGTTCATCTGGAGTCCAGTATAAAAACATAAACCATAACTCAAAGTACAATCATCATGTATAGTACCATTCAACAGAGATTACAGTCAATAACATTAATGCCATTGAATTTTCATAAGGGTCAGTTTGGTTAATAGCCCCCAAAACTCCATAGGAACTCCTTCGGTGACCCCAGAAACCCTTATATCATGAGTCCAGTCCACGAGTCCAGTCTACCAGTCCAGTCCACGAGTCCAGTCCACGAGTCCAGTCCAGAGTCCAGTCCATGAGTCCAGTCCAGGTTTTCTACACTGCCAATTTTGTACAGAGAATCAACACATCTCTGTTGCTGATGTCAGCAGAATGAAATTGCCACATCAATTGTCAGTGATTGGAATTTCAAATCAAATTGATGTACAGTTTGGTTTTAATTTTAAGAATTGTTATATAAGATTACTTTATTTTTTATCCAGTTCTGAAGTTCGAACAAAAGCAATATTCTAGTATTGTATTAATGTATTAATTCTATTATTTTTTAGCTCACCTGTCACAAAGTGACGTGGTGAGCTTATGTGATCGTATGATGTCCGGCGTCCGTCGTGCGTGCGTGCGTGCGTCCGTGTGCGTTCGTCAACAATTTGTTTGTGTAGACAGTAGAGTTCACAGTTTTCATCCAATCTTTATGAAATTTGGTCAGAATGTTTATCTTGATGAAATCTGGGTTGGAATTGTATTTGGGTCATCTGGGGTCAAAAACTAGGTCACTAGGTCAAATAATAGAAAAACCTTGTGTAGACAATAGAGGTCACAGTTTTCATCCAATCTTTATGAAATTTGGTCAGAATGTTAATCTTGATACAATCTGGATTGGGATTGAATTTGGGTCATCTGGGGTCAGAAACTAGGTCACTAGGTCAAATCATAAAAAACCCTTGTGTAGACAATAGAGGTCATAGTTTTCATCTGATCTTAATGAAATATGATCAGAATGTTTATCTTGATAATATCTGATTTTGGATCGTATATGGGTCATCTGGGGTCAAAAATTAGGTCACCGGGCCAATTCTAGTAAAAGGTGAGCGATTCAAAGCCATCATGGT
>VMBQ01000902.1:0-44587 GCA_007657795.1 Dreissena rostriformis | reverse complement strand
TCAAAGACCATTTTTTGCCCCTGGGGGGGGGGGGGATGGAATGTGAGTAAATTAAAATGTTTTGATTAACATTGATGAACTTGGCTAATTTACTCTTTTAACTTGTTTCTAGTGGTCCTTATATAAATCTCTCTCTCTCTCTCTATATATATATATATATATGTTTATCAGTTAAAACTTCACTGCTGTACCACCTCTAGATATCCCAGATACTACATTCTCTAGCACTTTTCAGTATTAATGGACAGTTGTATTTAGACCATCAAAATGTAAAGGTTGAAAAACTATATAAAAGAGTTAAACCATTTTAGTTGGAAATTAGTATTATGAAACTTTGTGCAAATATTGAAGTATGTAAAGAACTATATCAGTGTTGTTTGTAACCAATGTAATGAGAAAATTAAGTATACTGTCCGAACTATCAACCAAAAATGAAAGAGTTGTAACTTATGTAATGAGAAAATTAAGAATTTTATCAACCAAAAAATGAAAGCATTGCTACAAAATTCATCAAACCATTATGATTGGCAGTCAGATGAAAGCACTCATTGCAATGGATTACCATATTAAGTTATGTATGGAATATTTTTGGACATGAAGGAAAGGCGCTGACGTATATCCGGGCCAAGATACTGTTCTTTCACGATGATCTGACGATTGGTTTTGGCATTGTTTGTGTCCCAATAGTGTTCCATGTTTTATGTCCTATTGGCTCACTCCACTGAACAATGTAATAGGATTTCCGAGATGTCAAAAATAGCAACAATGCTCTTTTCATTCATTGCTTATATCCTCATTCATATTTACTGAAGTCATCAATGATCATGTTCACATATCAATTCTTTTTATTTCTATTTTTTCAGCATATAATAATTTTTTTAAGTGATCTAAGTAAACAAAAAAGTTTTAGTTATTTAAATACTTATATTTCTATAGGTGAACAGAGTCATAATTACACAAACTAGTTCCTTATACACACACCAATATAATGGATTAACAAGGTATCTACAAATGTAATTCTTATACTAATCTGAATTCTAAAATAATAGTTTGTAAAAAAGTTGCACCATTTTTATTGGCATTAAGTTAAAAACATAGGCATTTAAGTATTATATTCAACAATAAATCATTTACACCGGCATTATATTTGTTCTATATTTAGCAACATATTATTTATATTTTGAATTTTCTCAGAATGAAACAAATGAATGAACTTATAGACGGCATGAACGTTTGAACCTTACCTCACTCTTGACCCTGTCCTTATCTGTCCTCATTCATGAAGGCTGATTGAAATCCATACATGTCTCCCCCAGTAATTGGTAACTCCAGCCTCTCCAACCTTGCTCCTGCAATTCCAAGAGACCGCTGGGCAGGGACATGCAGACCAGGATCTCAATGGAAATGACAAGGGAAGAGTATAAGTGATTGAAGGAGTCGGAAACTGGACCATTCAATGATTGAATGTCATTAACAGCTGTTTTTGTCATGTGGTCTCTAGTTTCTGTAATGATGGTTTTAATAAAAACAGGAAACTGATGTTTGTTTGGAAATTATTCAGTTTTGATTCCTAGAAAGCATATGAGCCAGAAGTGATGTCGGAACTAATTGTAGAAAAAATATTGCTATATATGTATTGTATTAAACTTACTTTAATCTGAGAATGGTAAATATTTCTTAGAAAATGTATAAAAAATTCAGTTAAGCTTTAACATATTTATTGATTGTCTCGAAAGCTCCATGCTTATGGAGACACTCTCGAGTCTGTTTCATAGGTAGAACCAGTACTTGGTGTCTTACGAGAAGATCTCCAAAAGTTGCCAGAATGGATAGAACATCACCCCTTATGATGGCTAGATGGGCAAGCTATCCACTGAACAACTTATACAAATCAAAGCGCTGAAGGCACTGAATTTGTTCGCTGTTGTATAATCTTAGACGCAACTCAGTTTTCAAAATTATGTTATAGCTTTTTATATCGCAAGTTTGAAATGACCACAACCCATTCAAATTTATAAAGAGTGTGTCTTAAAGCACAGGTCGAGATGTGTTTTTTTTTTTCAAATCATTGATACAGCTAATCAGTGTGCACAGGCTAATCTTATTTGACATGCATTAAGCCCAGTTTTCCATGAAAGCAGCCAATATGTACAGATTTCAATGATAAACACTAGACTGGCCAACGTTGTCTTACAAGCTGTTAAATACTTTTGAATACATACACACTATGTAGTGTACAGTGGGAACTATAAACAGGCACATGCAGTGGTTAGAGCAGACGCTTTTAGCATTCGTTGTTTGCATAATTTTACTGCAGTTATCCACACAGGCAGTCGCGGGTTACAGTTCCTATGATAGTTAAGCCATAGTGATTTGCAAAATTGCCTCTACATTATTTGTGAGCTAACGCTCACAAATAAAAATGATGTTTTAAATCAATATTATAAAATCTGTATAAGAATTAATGCTCAAATACTTAATAGTGTTTCAAACAAATTCATATAAATTCCAAAATAAAAGGGAACAATTTTGAGTAGATTTCGTTTTTTATTAATTAATGTTTATTTGTATAAGATACTAAAGAAAGCGCAAAGACAATTATTATATACATTTAATATTTGAACAAAGTGTGTGGCTCACGTGTCCTACATTGGCTGGTGTCAAGATTTGTCCATCAAATGAGCGGCAGTCTATCATGGCCCATCTCCTTTGATAATTGGTGGTAATCCTGATCCATCTAAATCAATTACATTTGATGAGCACACATTTAAGCTCCAGACTTGTACTACAGGAAGCTGTGTGCATATCAGATACAGAGCCTTGTACTACAGGAAGCTGTGTGCAATTCAGATACAGACCACTGGTGGCTGAGTGCTTATCCAGCACTAGTCTGCAGTTTCAATTAGGGCTCATCAAATTTAATTGATTTAGAACGGTCAGGATTACCATTCTGATGGAATGGTCAGCTGGTTGGCAACTAGCTTTCAGGAGGAGCAATTGAACACTGATGGATGAATAGCATTATGTCTTTTAGATTAAATTTTGTCAGTCATTAGTGCTGTTGCAATACTAAAATAGTTTCCGTTGATTACAGTCATGCTTTATGTTATCTCTTTTCCACGTGCGTCTGTGATTAGCCTGATATCTGTGGATTACAATTATGCCCATACTGAATTCTAGAAAATCGAATTTAATTAAAGGCCTTTCTTACAAGATTAACCCTTTGCATGCTGGAATATTTGTTGTCTGCTAAAATGTTGTCTGCTGAATTTCTAAAATTAGCATTTTCTTGGATTTTTTTCAAAGAATACTATCAGAATAGCAAACAGTTTGGATCCAGATGAGACGCCACGTTCTGTGGCGTCTCATCTGGATCCAAACTGTTTGCAAAGGCCTTCAAAATTCGGTTCCAGCGCTCAAAGGATTAAAGTTATAAAGGATTCATTTCCAATCCTAAGGTACTGATGAGCAGCAAACAGCATAAACCCTGGTTTTACGCTGGTTGCAAAACACATTTTCACTTTGCTTCTGAGTGGGAAAGGGTTAAAGTCAAGCTGTCTCCTATTGTATACTTGACTATCACAAAAGTGCTGTTGGTGTCATATTAGTTCTCAATATACATTAAAGCTGCTTTGCTGGATGCTCTACAGAGTCTTTTAACACAATTACCGTATTCCCTAAAGTACAGATTAAATTCCTCAGAAGACAGATATTTTATTTTTGAAAACTGAAGGCTTTGCATTTCAGTATTTCAGTATTTGTAATCACAGATCAGACACTCATTGTGGAGACAATCTCTCAAAATATGCAAGACACCATCAGTCAAAGTGACAAATTTGATTCCCTTGCCTCAACAAATGGGATGAATCCTTCTTTGCATTTAGACAATGCAAGGATTGCTGTAGTAGTTGGAGCAATGGCTGCCAATAACAAGATGACAAAGCACATCCATCTTGCCAGAAATAACTTTGTTGACAGAGAGCTTGTTGTACTTGTAAACTCGTTAATAGTTTGTGTCAATGCTGGTTCCAATTTAATAATTTCACAGTTGTTTTGTTGATGTGTTTTCTAACTAGGGATGGCAAAATTATTCGAATATTCGAATATTTAATTGAATGGTTAGTATTCGAATGACAGAATTGATATTCGCATATTCGCATTTTTTTTTTACATTTTTTTTTCAAACGTAATTTCCCTAATATTTAATGACCTGCGAGCCGTGACGTTCTTCGTGTCAAACTGATAACGCGGCCCGTATCAGCGATGATTGTGCAATGCAATATACACACTCTTAGAAAGGCCCCGAACCGTTGTTTGCCAATGGGGTGTCAATTAACGGCTTCGATTTACTGGCGAATAATAATTAAGTTTCTGTGATCACAGTATGAACAGCCATTAAAATGTGTGAATTACTCAAATTGCGCAATGCAATATACACACTCTAAGAAAGGGCCCGAACTATTGTTTGTCAATTAGGTGCCAATTAAGGGCTTCAATTGACTGGCGAATAATAATTTAGATTATGTGATCACAGTTTGAACAGACATTAAAATGTGTGAATTACTCAAATTTAACAAATGATATAAATGTAAATGTTTTTGTAGAAAACTTCATAACAATTATTGTGATAACTGACAAAGGATCATAATTTAAAGCTTAAAATGCCACCAGCCCCTTCGGAAGTATGGAAATACTTTACACGGTCTGTGGATAAGAAGACCGCAACGTGTAATGTGTGTAAAAGTAGTTTTACATATGCACGGTCTACTACAAACCTGTGGAATCATGTCACTGCTAAGCATCCTGGTTCACTGGAAAGTGCTAGTGATAAAGTCAAACAGCCATCAATGAAACAGTTTACTGCTACTGGTAGTTTTGGTCTTAGTGGGTGTTCTAGTGATGTGATTACTAGTGAGATTGTGAATATGATTGTGGTTGATTACCTCCCATTAAGTTTTGTGGATTCAAAAGGGTTGAAAGAGTTGCTTTCATATGTAGCTCCAAATTACAAAATCCCGTGTCGAAATACTATTCGTGCGCGTATTTCTGAATTGTATGACGTCGAAAAGGACTCCCTAGTGAAACGCTTGCAGTCCGCGCAGAGTGTTGCTATAACAACAGACACATGGACGTCGAACGCAACCGACAGTTATGTGACTGTCACTGAACATCACATTTCATCAGATTGGAAGATGGAGTCCAGTGTTCTAATGACACGAGCGATGCCTGAGCGACACACTGGGGACAACATTGCTATCCGTCTACAGGAGTGTGCATCTGAATTCGGAATCACAGATCGCATTGAGTCGTGCGTACATGACAACGCACGCAACATGGAGCGTGCCTGCGAAAACTGTGACTGGGGTGACCTGAGCTGCTTCGGTCACACACTGCAGCTGGCTATCAAACCAGCCTTGGAGATACCGGCGGTCAGCAGAGTGCTAAGCAGGTGCCGTAAATTGGTTGGGCACTTCAAACACTCGACAACGCTCACCGCTGAAATGAGGAGACGCCAGCAATCACTGGACTTGCCTAGGCACGAGCTAGTTCAGGACGTAGCTACTCGCTGGAACAGCACCCACGCTATGCTGTCTCGACTGAATGAACAACGCCGAGTTTTGTCAGACATAATGCTGGACAGTGCTGTTACCAAGAAAGCAGACCAGCACATGGCTCTAAGAGACGATGAGTGGATTGCTGTTTCAGAGCTATGTGTTGTTCTGAGTGACCTAACAGAGACAACGTCGTACATGTCAACAGAAAAGAATGTATCATGTAGTGAGATATACCCGATTGTACGCGGCCTGCTTGCTAATACTCTCCGTATTGGTGACTTCGATTCAGAGGTGGTTAGGAAAGTGAAAGACTCAATAGCAGATGAGTTACATCGGCGGTTCCGTCCCACGGAACCTGAAACAGGCAGTTCTGTGCCTGTGCTTGCTGCACTGCTAGACCCCCGCTTTAAGGATCTTGATTTCCTGTCGTCTGCGCAGCGTCACAAGGCAGAAGAGGCATTAGAAGGTCGGCTTGATGACATACCCCTACGTCTCCCTGAAAGTGAACGTGAACCAACACCGTCGAAGCGTCCCCGTCTGAGTTTCATGATGGCAAAATCGTCAAAACCACAGACTGACGAACTACGCCGATACCTTCAGGAACCAGCTGATGAGTGTGCATCACCTCTTGACTGGTGGCAACAGAATCAAGGCCGTTTTCCTCGCATCGCCATAGTAGCCCGCCGTCTGCTAGGCATTCCAGCTACATCTGTTCCATCAGAAAGGATATTTTCTTGTGCCGGACTGATAGTAAACAAGTTGAGAAACAGACTTAACTGTGATCTTGTGGACAAGATAATTTTCCTTAACAAGAACTATGTGGCATTGAGCCAGGACGACAATGAACTTGAATGAAGCCTAAATCGCATAAAAGGCGCTGTCACCACTGAAAGGCTTTGTGATGTACTTGTCATGACTTATTGATATGTTTCTTTTTATAAACGTACATGATATCGTTATTTTAAAAATTCAAATAAAAATAAAATTCTTTGACGTGATGTTTTTCATTATATTTGTTCTTGAATATTGGGTGTTCTTTGCATGCCTTATTGATATGTTTCATTATATAAATTATAAACAAACATGCTATCGTTACTTTAAATTTTTTAACAAAAAAATAACATTCTATGACATTATGTTTTTCCTTCCATTTGTGCCCGATTACAGTATCAGTCATAGTATTAGCCGACAGCGATACAATTATTCGATAGCAAAGCTAGTAAACAACCACGAATTCAGCAAACGGATGTAACTTTCAAAACAATGGAAGTTAACTGGATACAAAACTGAGTAACAGAAGTTCAAACAATCCAGCCGTTTTATGTGAATATTCGATTAAATTGATTTGCGGTTATTCGAATACCGATATAGGTATTCGATGCCATCCTTATTTCTAACTAAGGTGTTGTTTGGTTTTCACTTAACCGTTTATTCAGTATTTTTATGCCCCCGAAGGTGGGCATATAGTGATCGCACTGTCCGTCTGTCGGTCTGTCTGAAATTCCGTCACACTTTGTGTTTAGGTTTTGCATTTAGGTTTCAAAAATGTGGATTTTTTTTGCAATATTGATCATAGCAACTTGATATTTGGCATGCATGTGTATCTCATGGAGCTGCACATTTTGAGTGGTGAAAGGTCAACGTTATCCTTCAAGGTCAAAGGTAAAAAAAATTAAAAAAAAATCAAAGCGGCGCAGTAGGGGGCATTGTGTTTCTGACAAACACATCTCTTGTTATTGGTATTTTTACATTAAATTGTTCTAATTCATCTTGGTGATTAATAATAACATTTGTACCACATGTCAGAGAAGTTAGGAATGATGGAGGAAACAGTTATCAAAATTCTACTTGCAAATGACTGTCAAATCTTGATAAATCTTAATAAAATATCTCAACATTTGCAATCATCAGTACAGAAGACCATAAACAAACAACAGTTATTTATTGACCAATCAGGAATTCCATAATTTGTGTCAAAAGCAGCTTCTGTTTATGAACATTGATTATAAATGCATGGTTCAGTTAAATGAATAAATATACATAATTTTAATCCTATGTAAAAAAAAATAACAACATTTTAAGGAATTTGCTTTGAATTTTTGTGCAGGTTCTTATGTATTTGATAACTATTGGCAGCTTAGTCCAAGGTGAACTTACCCCAGCAGCTGATTTATTAACCCTTTGCATGCTGGGAAATTTGATGCCATTCTAACATGCATAAAACCNATCTGGATCCAAACTGTTTGGAAAGGCCTTCAAAATTCGGTTCCAGCGCTCAAAGGGTTAATTGTCCATGTACCTGTAGAAGTGGTTCATTTGCACTGGATGGCATTCTCCTAGAGTGCAATCTGATAGGAGGTTACATGTTGTATATTGATGTATTCATGTATTCACTTATGGGCTGTTGTCACTTCCAATGCATAAATACATACTGTTGACTGATATAAGTCACATTGGTCCCAGAGGAGATTGGCCTATATTAAAAGTATGTTATTTCTGACCTAGTTTGGAGCATGAAACAGGAAAACAATATAAAACAGTTATAGCCTCAGCTGTAGGGGAATTAGTGATTATGCTTGACAGCAAGCAGTTGAATTGAAGAACAATATTTCAGTGGTAAATACTATGTTAGATTTTAACTGTGCCCCTGACTGTATTTTACTCACTTGTGTACAAAAAGCATCAAATGGGGCTCATGCATATGGGAAGGACCCATAAACATTGAAATTCAGCAAGAAAGCAAGTCTGATAAGTATGCGAAGTTTGAGCACAGCATGGCAAAATGTAAATTTAAGATATTTATGCAGTTTGTGATAAAAAAAAGTAAATACCAAATTTATGTTATGTATTATCAATGAAAACATGTACATTTGAAATAATAACTACCTCAATATAACATTCAAAAACATACACACATATTCATTATTCAGGTATTGATCTTCTTTTTATGCCCCCCATGGAAGAAGAGGGGGTATATTATTTTGCTGGATGTGGGTAGGTCGGTCTGTCGGTCGGTCTGTCGGTAGACCAGTTTGTTTCCAATCAATAACTTGTGAACCGATTGACCAATTGGCTTGATACTTCCCATGTGCATGTTTCCGATCAATAACTTGTGAACGGAGGGACGGATTGGATTGATACTTCCGATGTGCATTGGCATTGGTCAGTTGATGGCCCCTATTGAAATTACGGTCACTTAGGTCATAGGTCAAGGTCACTGTCACACTAAGTGTGAAATCATTTCCGATCAATAACTCATCAACTGATTAACTGATTGGCTTGATACTTCCCATGTGCATTGGCCTTGGACAGTAGATGACCCCTAGGGGGTATTGAAATTGGGGTCACTAGGTCAAAGGTCACTGTCACAATAAGTGTGAAAATCATTTCCGGTCAATAACTTGTAAACAAAACTGATTGGCTTGATACTTAACATGTAGATTGGTCTTCGACAATAGATGACCCCCTATTAAAATTGGGGTAACTAGTTCAAAGGTCAAGGTCACTGACATTAAGTTTTTTGTAAGTAGCTAAGTCACAGTTATATGATAAGATTAACTCTTCTGGTCAGTTTTGTTGCAAAAAATCCTGTGTCAAGGCTTTGTTTATGGGGGGAGGGGCATAAGTCTCTGACCGCGGAGCTCTTGTTTTCTTTGTCTTTCTCAAAACAAAAATTTACATTTTAGAAAATCATTAAATATAACCACTTTATCTTTGATTCTCCATTCCTAACATTGACAACAACAGTTGAACAGGATCAATTATATTCTTTGAAAACAAATGCAATGCTATTTCAAGTTTCAGATCTATTTGCCAATTGTTGATTTAAAATCACAAAATAAATGGGATAATTCTTACTCATGATGTGATTTTCCTGTTACAGAAGAAGACTGTTAAAGACTTAGAATATAAAAATAAATATATTGTTTGTAGTTTTTGCAGATCAGTTTAATCAGGAAAAAAATTGCTTTATTGCTATGTCCATGATAGCATGAATTGTTTTATTACTATGTCCATGATACTAGCATGAATTGTTAGTGTGTTTTTATTGAAGACGAACAAATTTTAATGCTCTAAAAGTAATTTATTACAATGTTGTTGGCTACAAGATCACATTCAACCTAATATGTCAACGGTATCCGGTCACAAGAGAGATTTGTTGAGGTAGTTGCTGTAACAGGTTGCTATTACTGTTGTATTTTGTCCAAAGTTAGCAATCTATATTGCAATGTACCATTATATCAAATCAGACTCAAGTAGCAAAGAAAAATGGGTTTAACTCTTTCAGTGCGGGAACTGGATTTTGAAGGCCTTTGCAAACAGTTTGGATCCAGATGAGACGCCACAGAACGTGGCGTCTCATCAGGATCCAAACTGTTTGCTATTCTGATGGTATTCTTTGAAAAAAATTGAAGAAAATGCTTATTTAAGAAATTCAGCAGACGAAATTTTAGCAGACGACAAATTACCCAGCATGCAAAGGGTTAAAGCCTCTGTCCACCCAAGATGGTTTTATACATGTTAGAATGGCATCAGTGTTATGTTAATGAAAGAAAATAACATTTTCACTGACGACTATTTTGTTTGTATGAAATACATTTCATTATGGTTATGTCTGCCAATGGAATATATACTTCACTGAATGCTTGGTACGATATTGTCAACTTACTCCAGATTTTACCAGTTTCAATGTTTCAATTTGGCGTTGGTTGCAACAGTTTCTAAGGCTGACTGCAATAGACCTACATACATTACCAGTTCTCATTAATTGCTTCATATTTAGAACAAGAAATATCTTTAAAAAAGATATACGGCGTTGATTGTGGTTGGAGTTGGTGAAAGGTAAAAGAGTTTAATGAATGAAATCAAAGATAGCATGTGTCTTTTTCTGTGCGGTTCTTAGCTGCATTTTACGCAGTACGGGATGCTACGCCTAGTTTTCGCGGTTTATTTTACATTATTACATATTGCTGATCATATATCTAAATATACAAAAAAAGAAGAATAGAAGTGAAATTAAAACATGTTAGTCAACCGGCCACATGCGAAGTATCCGTACATATTTTAAATATTTATTCGCGCGTTCTTCGGACAAACCTGTTTAGTGGTTTGTCGGCATTGCTATTTGATTCGATTATTAACAGTATTGGGAATCATCTCGCTCATGCTCAAAACATTGGTCAATATAGTGGAATAATTCTTGTTAAATAAATCAAAAATAATATTTATCATGGTTTTGTTGAAAACACCTAAAGACTCTATTATTGAGATACCATAATTATATCGGCGAATATCTTCATTTAACATCTGGTCTAAATACAATTCCAGTTCACCTAGTTCACCCGATAGCGTCTATATTATATAACGATCCCTGTACTGGCCGCGAACTCACCCTGATACCTTGCGGCTTTGAATGCAATGCTTAAAGTGAGGTTACGATTCCACTGCTGGAACGACGGCTTGTTTAAAACTTTATACTTTTACATATTTAATGTTCAATTTCGACAACAATTTAAAATGGTTTGGCCAAAACTAATATCAGGATATCGAAAAACGATAATTTTATGAACTAAAATATACTAGTACACAGACAGCAATATGGTAGTAATAACTAAATATGAGAACATAGCCTTTAAGTACANAGCAGCTGATGCGGTGAATATGCGACTCGTGACGATTTCTCCTTTATTCTAAATTGCACGGGTGATAACAATATTCGGCGTAAATGCTAACTTTGAAATAAAGTTAGAAAATTTACGTTTCTGAATTATTAAATTGAAAATTATTGTGTATTTTCCCACTTGTTAGTCGCATATCCACCGCATGAACTATGTGTTATTATAGTCAAACAACACAATAGTGTTCGTAGAAAAAAAATACTACGGTAGATTATGTGTGTCTTCACATGGCTTTTTATGAGTTTATTTCTTCTCCATCGAAATATATAGTATGTCTTAATTTAATAAACATGCAGTTTTCTTTCGAAACATTCAAATCACACTTTCATAGTCTCGTCATGCGAAAATAGGTCTTATGGCGTTTCGGCCAGCGTAGCTCAATCCCAGCTTGCGCAATTGGGAAATCTGGTCAGAGGCGACGCTGTCCGCTATAAAATCACGCAAGGTGTAATGGTCTCATTATGCATCTCCAGACCAGACTGCGAGATGTGCAGGCTGGGCTATAGCTATGAGGGCCGCATATGGCATAAGACCCATTTTCGCATGACGCGGGTCTTTAAAAATATCATTGCGTATTGTAAATGACACATTTTAGCACAATGCTTTTCAACATAAAATTGAATTTAAACTGTGTTATAAATAGCAATCTGACAAATAAGGCTAGCCTATTCGGGCTTTCAGGAACGATTTCCAGAGGGGCTGACCGAGTACGGCAAACATGTGTGGTTAGATAATTAAACGATTTCCCCCTTATCATGACACTATACTCTTTCGGTAGTTTTTTGTTTTCTCATCTTGAAAGCAAAACTATGTAATCAACGTTTTCGATAGACCATAGTATCTTCCCCTGACAATTACAGACCATGAAATTCAGCGAGATGAATGTTTACGCGTAATTGTAACTTGGCACAATTTGTGTTACATCCTTTACACTGTGCACAGACGAAGTGATCTGGCCAAAGTTTTCTCGAATCAGCCATTGAAATATTCGAATGTATTCATTCGGATCTGCAAGGGTTAAGGAGATGTCATTTAGGGTGAAAAGCTTGGTAAAACAGCTACCCCGAAAAAGCCCATTAGTGTTCTATACCGATCTTTATGACTACCTAATTTGTAAGTTAAAAGAATTGCTCGCGATTTATTGATTTTTTTTATTTTTTTCATCAACTATCTTCTTGTATAGTTTGAATTGTTATATGGTATCAAAAAAAAAGTTTAGTAAAGGGAAACCCCATCATGAAATTATATTCTTAATGAGAAAGGTATCGATATTCCAACAATTTTCATTTAATATGATGGTGATTGCAAATTTTATTTTATGTTAACTTCTTCTCATTATACAATTTTCATAATATTGCCCATGCCTTTAGAACGTCTAAAAAAGGACATGTTGTTTTTATGTTGTCTAAGTTATCTCTATAACATCAATAGGATGATAAACAGTGCACACACATCTCGACCTGTGCGTTCAGACACACTTTATAAATTTGAATGGGTTGTGTATATTTCAAACTTGCGATTTAAAAAACGATAACTTAATTTTGAAAAAGAGTTGCGTCAAAGGTTATGAAATAGCGAACAACTTCAGTGCCTTCAGCACTTTGATTTACCCTAGAGATTGTTGCAATTACAATGGCAGACTGGTTTTGAACTGTCCAGGGAGAACTCACCAAATGGAGACAAATCCAGACTGTGCTTTATTCCATCCTTTATATTAATCTTCTTATGGCTCACAGTATATTTGATAAGTTGTTATAGTGTTATTCTGTGGAGGGTGCCATAGAGTTATTCTACAAAAGAAATCTCTTGCATTCACCACACATTTATGGAATAGACATAAATCATGGATGCACTTGTGTTTTTAATTCTTTCTCTTTGACAAAGATGAAAACATTTACACGACTTGATGTGTGACATTGAGGAATGCAACTATTTTAATATTTGATGAGATATAGAACACTTGTGTGTAACTACGAATGCTGTAATGTTTTATAAATGTCATAACAGTTGTGTCACACTCCATTTGCCGCCTTTACTTCATAATTATTAGTGACTTTCACTATGTTACCTATTATTATATAGTTCCATGACATAGCACAACATAGTTATCAATCCCATGCCGCCCAAAGTGGGTGTGGGATTATTGTAATGCCCTTCCTCTGTCTGTCCGTCAGTCCATCCATCTGTCAGTCTGTACGTAACACTTTAGTGTCTGCTCAATATCCTCTATACCCTCTGAAGGATTTTTTAAAACTTGTTCAGAAGGCAATTGTTAGTCACATCGGTTTAAGGTCAAGGTTGCACTTCAAGGTCAAAGTTTGAGCCTCAATTTTCATGTCTGCTCCATATCTCTCATACCCTTAAAAGAGTTTATTTGAAACTAAGTTAAACAGTCAAGGTCATTGAGATCATGTGCAGAACACTTGAATCAGTTATGCTGGCTAAAGGTCAAGGTCACACTTCAAGATCACAGATTTGAGCCTCCATGTTCAGGTGTCTGGTCCCTAACTCCTATACCCATGAAATATTTTCATGAAACTTGGGTACAATGATAATGTCATTTAGGCAATGTGTAGAAGGCATGTGTCGGTCATGCCAACTCAAGGTCAATGTGGTTCTGCAAGGACAATGGTTTGTCCCTACATTTTTGTGTAGGGTCTATATCTTCTTTACCCTCCATATGGTTTTAATGAAAAATGGCTAAAATGAGTCATTCACACAGAATAAAGGTTAAGATCACACTTAAAGGTCAAATGTTTGAGCATCTATTGTCATATCTGACTATATCTCCTATACCCATTAAAGGATTTTCATAAAACTTGGCTACCATGTTTATGTCATGGAGTCATGTTTGTTTAAGGTCAAGGTCACATTTGAAGGTCAAACAGTTGAAGTCATAAGGTCAATGTCACTCTTGAAGGTCAATAGTTTATCCTAAATTGTTTTCCTTTCTGCTTCATATCTCCTTTATCCATTGAAGGTTTCTCATGAACAGTTTTAGTCATTTAGAAGATGCCCAGAAGTCATGAGTCAATCAAGCTGGCTTACAGTCAAGGTCATCACTTGAAGGTCAAAAGTATCGTGGCGTGGGATATGGCTGTCTCTTGGACTGCCTCGTTTATGTTTGTTGAAAAGTAGTAACTACTAAAATGGATGCTGGTCTGAAGTAGTCAAAGAGATGAAAAACAATGTTATGGTTACAAAACTTTCATATTTGTTGTGAATGGGTTTTTATTTGTGTTAAAAACAAGTAACTTATGCTTAAAGACATTGTAAAATTGTGCATTCACTATCAGACACCATGGTATCATCATAAGCCATTTTCAAAACATCAGTGTAAATAAAATGGTAACAGTTCACTATTTTTAATAATACTTTTTTTTCCAGATTTGTAATAATTATAAGTTTCTTCAGCATTCTTATAAGAGTGAAAAACCATATGAAATATTTTAAGCATATGTACATGTATGAGTTTCTTTTAAAAGGAAAAAAATAATTAAAATTACTCCTTAATGTTCCCTTTACCATAAGTCAGTTGTCTTGTCAGTTTGAATTGTGTTGGAGAATACCAATGTGACAGGCGAAAACACTAAAATAATCATAGCAGCACAAATTGCTAAAACATTTCCTGGTTTTCATTCTCTTTCTTATTCATTTGGTATTGTTTTCAGCCCAAAATAGACGGGTTGTCTATACCCATGAGAAATCTAAAAAGTTTCAGTGATGTGGTCTGTACAGTGCATGCATGTCTTTGGTTTGTACTGACAGCCAAGTGTTACAGAGAGGTACATTTTTATGCCCCCAACAGGAGGCATATAGTTTTGGCACTGTCTGTTGGTCGGTCGGTTTGTCAGTCTGTCTGTCCGTCACACATTTCGTTTCTGCTCTCTAATTCACGTAGTTTTCATCCGATCTTCACCAAACTTGGTCAGAAGTTGTATCTAGATTTTGTCTAGGCCAAGTTCGAAGATGGGTCATGCCAGGTCAAAAACTAGGTCATGGGGTCACGTTGTGTGTTTTAAACATTCAGCATGGTGTCCCCTCTCTAATTCAAGTAGTTTTCATCCGATCTTCACCAAACTTGACCAAAAATTGTATCTAGATGATGTCTAGGCCAAGTTTGAACATAGGTCATGCCGGGTCAAAATACTAGGTCACAGGGTCATTTAGTGCGTGTTAAACATTCAGAATGGTGTCCGCTTTCTTATTCAAGTAGTTTTCATCAGATCTTCACCAAAGTATTCCCAACCCTCAAAGGGGCGTATTTTGTGACAGNGGGGGGGCACTTGGACGGGTGTAAATTTAAATGTTTTGATTAACTTTGTTGAACTTGACTAATTGACTCTATTTCTTTGTTTCCAATGGTTAAATGAGTTCCTAAGCTCTCTCTCTCTATATATATATATGTACATGTATAGCAGTTGAAACTTCACTGCTGTACCACCTCTAGATACTCCGGATGCTACATTCTCAGCACTTTTCTGTATTTATGGACAGTTGAATTTAAAGGTTACAATATACTAAATAATTGAGTCATGAAGGCCTATACTCTCTAAAAAAAACATCATATTTTACTCGATAGCATGTTTTTACTCTTTAGAATGTTGTTCTGGTTTAATCGTTTGGTGATATTGATAGGGTAAGCATAGGTGTTCACTACTTAATCCCTGAAATATGATAAAGTTAGAGATTTAAATAAAAAATGGCACTGAAAAAGGTTACAATCCACTAGATAATGGCCGAAAAAAAGAAGGTGCAAAAACAGTTGATTTTGATTTGTGTCAAACTCTTGCATTGAACATGACATATCTTTTGTATTGCTTAAATCGATTCAGCTTAGAATGCCCTTTAAGAAAAGGTATGGTTATGGGGGTCTCTATGTGCAAAATGTTGCATTTATTTTCGCTTAAAGTTGTCGCTTTTACATTGAATTATATAGGAAAAACATTTAGTATATTGTGACCTAAACCAGCAAAAAGTAAAGAATGAAAACTATGGAGGGTAAATGTTGAGGTCGGCTGAAGATGCATAAGTTATCGAAGCAGATTATAAACTGCAACTTTTAACCTTTTAAAAGAGTTGAGCCGTTTTAGTTGTGAATTATTGTGAAACTTTGTGCAAATATTAAAGTTAATAAAGAACTACATCAGTGTTGTTTTTAACTAATGTATTGAGGAAATTAAGTTTACTTTCCGAACTATCAACCAAAAAATGAAAGCGTTGCTACAACATTCATCAAACTATAATGATTGGCTGTCAGATGAAAGCACTAACTCATTGCAACAGATTACCATATTAAGATATGTATGGAATATTTTTGGACACGGAGGAAGGCGCTGACGTATATCCGAGCAACAATACTGTTGTTTCACTACGATATGACGATTGGTTTTGGCATGATCTGTGTCCCAATAGTGTTCCATGTTTTATGTCCTATTGGCTCAGTCCACTGATCATTGTAATGGGATTTCTGAGATGTCAAAAATAGCAACAACACTCTTCATTCATTGCTTATATCCTCATTCATATTAACTGAAGTCAGCATTTTCAAATATCATTTCTGTTCCATTTTTATACACCCATTTTTTCAAAACAGGACGATTTATAGTTTCACCCTTGAAGCGGCGGCTGCNTGGGTTTGAAAATGGCTATGATTCGTTGAAAAACATGGCCGCCGGGGGGGGGGAGTCGTCCTAATATGGCTATAGTGAAAACTTGTTGACGCTATATAATAGCCACATTTATTGGCAAATCTTCATGAAACTTGGTCAGAACATTTGTCCCAATGAAATCTTGGCAGAGATTGAAACTGGGTCATATGAGCTCAAAAACTAGGTCACTAGGTCAAATAATAAAAAAAAACATGTTAAAAGTCACTTTTTTGGTCCAATCTTCATGAATCAGCTTGCATTTTTTCAGAATAGTCTAGTTCCTTTTGCTCTCAGGTGAGCGCCTTAGGGCCTGATGGCCCTCTTGTTTCAAAACAGGACGATTTATAGTTTCACCCTTGGCGGGTGGGCGGCGGCGGCGTCCACAGCAGTGTCCGCTCTCTTATTCAAATAGTTTTCATCCAATCTTCACCAAACTTGGTCAGAAGTTGTTTCTCGACAATATGTAGATCAAGTTCTAATATGGGTCATGCTGGGTCAAAAACTAGGTCACGGGGTCACTTAGTGCATTTAACAGGCGTATCTTGTGACAGTTTGGCACTCTTGTTTATTTTTATAGCAATCATGAAATAATTGATTGAAGTGACCTTAGTAAACAAAAATGTATAAGTTATTTAAATACTAATATTTCTGAAAAGTGTCATAATTACACAAACAATCTCATTATACACATAACAATATAATACATTAACACAGTGTCTAGAATTGTATTTCTCATACTAACCTCAATTCTAAAATAATACTTTGTACAAATGTTGCACCTTTCGTATTAGAATGAAGTTAAAAACATAGACAATAAAGTATAACATTAAACAATACCTCATTTACAAAATCATTAAAAAAGTTCTATGCTTAACAATACATTATATCTATTTTTAATTTTCTCAGAATGAAACCAATGAATGAACTCTCAACTGAGGTTTCCCAGCTTGAACTTTTGAACCCGACCTCACTTTTGAACCCTGACCTCTTATCTGTCCTCATTCATGAAGGCTGATTGAAATCCATACATGTCTCCCCCAGTAATTGGTAACTCCATGCCTCGCCAACCTTGCTCCTGCAATTCCTTGAGACCGCTGGGCAGGGACATGCAGACCAGGATCTCGATGGAAATGACAAGGGAAGAGTATAAGTGATTGAAGGAGTCGAAACTGGAACATTGAATGGTTGAATGTCATAACCAGCTGTCTCTCACATGTGGTCTCTAGTTTCTGTCATGTTATTTATTTTAACTTGATTGCCTCGAAAGCTCCATGCTTATTGAGACACTCACCAGTCTGTTTCATAGGTACAACCAGTACTTGGTGTCTTACGAGAAGATCTAGAAAAGTTGCCAGAATGGATTGAACATCACCCCTTATGATGGCTAGATGGGCAAGCTATCCACTGAACAACTTATACAAAATATAATGTTTTAAATCAATATTATAAAATCTGTATAAAAATTCATGCTCAAATACTTAATAGTGTTTCAAACAAATTCATATAAGTTCCAAAATAAAAGGGATCAATTTTGAGTAGATTTCTGTTTTTATTAATTTATGTATATTTGTATAAGATACTAAAGAAAGCAGAAAGACAATTATTATAAACATTTAATATTTGAACAAAGTGTGTGACTCATGTGTCCTACATTGGCTGGTGTCAAGATTTGTCCATCAAATGAGCGGCAGTCTATCATGGCCCATCTCCTTTGATAATTGGTGGTAATCCTGATCCATCTAAATCAATTACATTTGATGAGCATACATTTTAGCTGCAGACTACAGGAAGCTGTGTGCATATCAGATACAGGCCACTGGTGGCTGAGTGCTTATCCAGCACAAGTCTGCAGCATCAATTAGGGCTCATCAAATTTAATTGATTTAGAACAGTCAGGATTACCATTCTGATGGAATGGTCAGCTGGTTGGCAACTAGCTGTCTAAAGGAGCATTAAAACACTGATGGATAAATAGCATGATGTCTTCTACATTTGTCAGTCAATAGTGCTCTTCCAATATTAAAATAGTTTTCATTGATTAAAGTCATGATTTATATTATCTCTTTTCCACATGCACTTGTGTTTTACCTAATATCAGTGTTTACCTGAAAATCCACAGAAAGTGATGCTTGACCCATTCAACTAAGACCTACTGTAATTCATGAAAAACATGAACGTGTTGTGAAGCATATGATTTTTTGCTGCAATAAAAATATATATGACTTTACTAATTATCACAAAAGTGCTGTTGGTGTCCTATCAGTTCTCAATATACATTACAGCTGGCTTGCTGGATGCTCTACAGAGGCTTTTAACCAAACAAATCCCTAAAGTACAGGTTAAAATCTACAAAAGACAGAACATTTATTTTTGAAAACTGAAGGCTTTGTATTTCAGTATTTGTAATCACAGATCAGACACTCATTGTTGAGACAAGCTCTAAAAATCTGCCAGACACCATCAGTCTAAGTGGCAAATTTGATTCCTAGCTGCCTCAACAAATGGGATGAATCCTTCTTTGCATTTAAACAATGCCAGGATTGCTGTAGTTGTTGGAGCAATGGCTGCAAATAACAAGATGACAAAGCACATCCATCTTGCCATAAATAACTTTTTTGACAGAGAGCTTGTACTTTTTAACTTGTCAATCGTTTGTGTCAATGCTTGTTCCAATTTAATAATTTCCCAGATGTTTTGTTGATGTGTTTTCTACATAAGGTGTGGTTTGGTTTTCATTTAACGGTTTATTCAGTATTTTATTGTTATTTTTAGCTCGGTTGTTTTCGAAGAAAACCCAAGGTATTGTCATAGCCAGCTCGTCCGCCGTCCGCAGCGTCTGAAAACTTTAACATTGGCCATAACTTTTGCAATATTGAAGATAGCAACTTGATATTTGGCATGCATGTGTATCTCATGGAGCTGCACATTTTGAGTGGTGAAAAGGTCAAGGTCATCCTTCAAGGTCAAAGGTCAAAAAAACAAAATCCAAGCACCCACAGCCGAGCGTTGGCACCCGCTATGCGGTGCTTTTGTTACATTAAATTGTTCTCATTCATCTTTGTGATGGTTTATAACATTTGTACTGCATGTCAGACAAGTTATGAATTAATGGATGAAACAGTAATCTACATTCTACTTGCAAATGACTGAAAATATTTAGAAAAATCTTAATAAAATATCTCAGCATTTGCAATCGTTAGTACAGAAGACATACAAACAGCAAGAGTTATTGACCAAGAAAGTAATGCAGCATTTGTATATTCTGTCCGTATTAAAATAAATAAAAAAAATGTACAGAATGATAAGACATGCAGGTTCTGTTTATAATTATTAATAATAAGTACATGGTTCAGTTAAATGAATAAATATTTATTTTTTAATCCTATGTAAAAAAACTGAACAAACTTTGAATGAATTTGGGGGGGTGCACTTTTTTGCAGGTTCTTATGTATTTCATTACTATCGGCTGCATAGTCCAAGGCAAACTTTTACTCCTGGGGTTGATGAGTTGTGGCGTGTTCTGAGAAAACTGGGCATAATGCTTGTGCGTAAATTGTCATCCCAGATTAGCCTGTGCAGTCCGAACAGGCTAATCAGGGACGACAATTTCCGCTTTTATGGAATTTTTGTTTAAATGATGTCTCTGCTTAGCAAAAATCCAGTTAAGGCGGAAAGTGTTGTCCCGGATAAGCCTGTGCGGACTGCACAGGCTAATCTGGGATGACACTTTACGCACAAGCATTTTGCCCAGTTTTCTCAGAACACACCACAATTGTCCATGTACCTGAAGAAGTGGTTGATCTGCACTTGGTGGCATCCTCCTAGAGTGCAATCTGATAAGAGGTTACATGTTGTATATCAATGTATTCATGTATTGCTAATAAGCTGCTGTTACTTCCAATGCATAAATACATATCCTTGACTGATTTAAGTCACACCAGTCCCAGAGGAATAGGCCCATATTAAAAGTATGTTGTTTCTGACCTAGTTCAGAGCATAGAACAAGGACATAATATGAAACAGTTTTAGCCTCAGTTGTAAGGGAATTAATGATAATGCTTTACAGCCAGTAGTTGAGTTGAAGAACTATGTTTGAGTGGTAAAGTAATTGTTAGGTTTTAACTGTGCTCATGACTGTATTTTACTCACTTGTGTGCGAAAAGCATTATATGGGTCTCATAAAAAATGTCTGCATATTTCAGAGGGAAGTTTTTCATATGATGGAATTCGATATGAAATTAAAGTACATTTATTTGTATATCTAAGAATGACTTTTAACAGATATCTGAAAGGATTGTATGATTTTGTTTAAAAATCATTANAATCGCTAAATGTTTTAACTTTAGACTCTCTGTCGCCCAGTTTTCGTCCCCCTGAACCCCCTAGCAGGGCTTTGCACTGCACCCACCAGGGGCCCTAGCGGCCCCCTGGATCCCCAGCAAATCTTGCAATATCCCGCCACCCCCCCTAACCAGAAATCCTGGAACCGCCCCTGCATATGCAGGCCTCAACAATTGTCTGATTGCTTGTTGTACATCAGAGTTGGATCAGGGTAGGTTTTTTACAACTGCTGATTTGGCAAGAATCAAAAAGAATATATAAACCATAAAACATAAAGTGCTAACAACTTTAAAGGCGGATTCTGATCAATATTGATGAAAAATGTGTTTAAACATTTCATGAATATGTTTCTATATAAAGATCAAATCAAGATGGGGGGGGGGATTCCAGTAAAAGATGCGTAAATCACATAGAATCAAAAGGTTTATTATTAAAGAACTTATCATTGTCTCAATTCAGTATCATTTGTAGTTCCTGCATTTCCCTGCCAAAATATATAATGCTTGTCTCAAAATAGGACCTCCCATTAGACAGTCGTACTGACCTTTGAAAGGATTACAAAGACATAAATATACACAGGTCTAATTGGAAGACAACTTCCTATGTATTACTTGGGGCATGGCCAACTGCCATTATGAGTTTCATCTATATTATAGTAACCTAGGCCATCCTGCAACTCACAGGATTTGGTAATATATCATGGTACTGTCTATATATATATAATATGTTTCCTTTTATGTCTGCTCTTCTTTGAATATAAATAAATGTATATGCCTTCACCGTTAATGATTTGGGGATAATTATAATGTATGAGTATATAATGGTACATGTATATTAATATAAGTGTCCAGACATAATTTTGTCCAAAATGAATAGATTTTCAAATGACATGACAGAAGTGAGAAGTTAGGGTATCACGTTTAAACGATTGCGTTTCCTGTTTTGCTCAAAAACGTTTACAAATTCAGTAAACGTTTAAATGACAGTCAATATCAATATAATAAATGTTGGGGTGCAAATAACGTAGCCCACTAGCCAGAAGTATATCGATGACGAACTGCGAAATCCAGGTACTTGCGATGAATCCGGGCACTACCGAATTAGGCAGTAATTTATTTCTGATTGGTAAAAAGATGGCACGGACATGAACGGAAACTAACGGAAAATCTTCGCTACTTTCAGAAAATCTTGCATGTTGAAAAGCAATATTTTAACCATTTATATATTGATAACGTTTTTGCTAGTTAACTGTTTTTTCATGTTCTGCAGTCAAATGATATGCACATTGTATTTCATGTGCAAAATACGTACATTTCGGAGTGTCGTTTTCGGATACAGTATTTTTCGTTGATTTTACATTATTTTCGATGTTCTTTAAATTGTTTTTATAGAATGACGAATACACATGTGGTGATACGGATGGTCTGGTTTATAATATTTTATGGTTTTAATAAGACGTCATTGCGCGAATGGGATATGCACTGAATATAACTTCAGGAAATAATTGCTACTTTCAGTTTGGAAATGCGATGGTACTGATGCTTTTAAAACGGACATACGGATACCATTTAAACGGTAACGTTTCGTTTATTTCGTTTAAACGTTTAGAAAAATCTGTAAACGTGATACCCTTAGTGAGAAGTATTATTATATTATGTGATGCGTGTCATTACCAGGTCCGATGTCAAGGTTCCCCACAATTATCCCACAATTCACTTTACTGTATAATTTTTAAAAAATCCAAGCGTTTATTTTTATGAAATTCTTTAACACATTTATTATCAATACTGATTTCATAAGTTGTTGTTTTGTTTTAAGCATGCATTACAGACAGAAATAAAAGAATTTTTTTAGTTGTCCTGCAACGAAGTCAAATGCTCCTGTAACCATTTCCATGAAATCTCTCGATTTCGGCAAGAAAAATGATGGGTTATATGAATTGTACATGTATATTCAGTCTTCACATACAAAATTGCAGTAAGTTAGATAAATTAACATGTCTGAACAACAATTATTATATACAGTGGGCCACCATTTTTGTCGATTTAATTTTACTATTATCTGTATCATTTAATTTGTTTAAACCAAACAACAAGGAAACAATCAATACTAAGTCTAGTTCTTTTTAATTAAAGATTAAACATGTACATGACAAGGGCTGGGCATATTGCATCTTGAGTCAGACTAAAAATGGACTGAGCAGCCAGATGAAGACAACATTGTCCTCTATTACAGCCATGATGTTATTGAAACAAATTTCTTACTGTTGTATTTGTATTAATTCCTTCATGGTAATTTTACAGTATATACACACATTTTATTTAATGCAATTTTAATGCATTAGGATTATTGCACTTTCTGCTCACTGTAACTAAAGTTTAAATAGATCTAAAATTAAGTCTCAAGTGTTAAAGATTGAAATATGTATTATATGCATTGAGTCTGTGAAATTGTGCAGAAAATGTATCGGGTGTCATCGTAGCCTAAAATTTGATGAAGAAGTGGCTTCATTTGTTGACATAATGTAGAAATATCAACTTATGGAGGCCAGAAAACCCTGTACATTATATAAACAATTTCTATCAATGTATTTGCTTGGGCATTAATCAGTTACTATGGTCACATATTAGCCAGTATAGCGGTAAAAATCCACAAAATGCATCTAACAGAACAGAATGATTTGAATGCAAAACAATTAAAAACATGATGTTGATGACATGTTATTCTTACCCATTTCAGACATACATGTAACATTAGTTCACCAATCATAATGATGTTGTTTACCTGAAACACACTGTTGCGCATGCTTAAATGATGGAAATTTCTCACTAGTGCTAAAGGAGCATCTCATGTTGTTGCCCAACAACATCAGACTTAAGGCTTGGTTTGCAAATTAAGTCAGACAAATTAGATTTTACGTTGATATGCAATTATGTTGCAAACATCGTTATTCCTAAATGGTGAACAATGCAGAAAAAATTATTACGATTCTCTGCGCGGAAACCATAAGAGATCTCATTCAATGATGCATTACTACTAAATTCCTCATGCTAGCTGTTGTTGATTGATTAAAGCCGGCTGAGTTGATGTTGGTATATTTTCCCATTTTTATTATGTGTCGCTAAAATGTGATTATGAGCCAAAATGTGATGGTATTTATGTCAGCTGTGCAAAAAATTTGGTCAAAATCTGTCAAGAAATGCCCAAATTCAGTACAAAATTAGGGCTTTTCAATTTCTGTCCATGGACAGAAATGATCTAAATTTAAACACGCGCGGGCCACATGTAAAACCACGTGACCATTGCATCATTGTTTACAACGTCATTTGCCATGGAGAAACCGTGTTATTTAGTAGTTCTTCTAAAAATGTTTTGAAAAGCGCGGAAGTGGAAATCACGTGAAATTGGCGCTCACATGACCCAAAGCGTGCATACGTCACAGATTAATAATAGTCTTGAGGATTCCGTTATGGACATGATTAGGTTTCGTATTTTTGATGCTTTTGGCATTTTTTGGCACAATTTTTGCAAAAATAAGTATGGAAGAGTTAACCTTTAGAATGTATCTGACGAATACTGATCAATTCTGGTCAGTTGAGAAAACCAAATTGTTGTGAGAAATATCAACTCGGCCGGCTTTAAGGATAATGGAAGTAGTTTTATCTTTTTAACCCGAAAACATGCCAGTAGTGGACATAACGATTACATTTGAACTTTTGATCAGTACAGTTTTCCTAAAAAAACACGTACACCGATCTACCTGACTTACAAATTTTGCTTTACTTAGCGCAAATTTGGTGGTCTGGATTTACAGTCCACTGCTTAACATGACTGTATATGAGAATCTTTACCCTTTGCATGCTGGGAAATATGTTGTCTGCTAAAATGTCGTCTGCTGAATTTCTAAAATAAGCATTTTCTTCGATTTTTTTCAAAGAATACTATCAGAATAGCAAACAGTTTGGATCCTGATGAGACGCCACATTCTGTGGCGTCTCATCTGGATCCAAACTGTTTGCAAAGGCCTTCAAAATCCGGTTCCAGCGCTCAAAGGGTTAACAGAAGACCACTTGGGGAACAAGTCTGATAATCATGAGTGCAGTTTTGTTTGCTGTCCAATGCTTATATAGTGTGTGAACTACAAGAACATTTTAAAATGCACTAATTGCTATCAAATATGATTATGTGTGTAAAAGCCACATGATATACTAGGAATATAACTAGCTGAACAGAACTAATAATGCACTTTTAGCCTTTTAATTGTTTGTTTTATAGCAGCATATTTTTTTTATTTTATTTTTTAGAAATAGTTAATTATTTTAGCACAAGACCTAAGTTGCTTTCATTCAGGCAAGAAATATCATTAAACATGACATTTATCAAACTGGTATCCATGGTATACAGAATCCCATGATTCCCTGAAATAACAGGAAGTGCAGCTGTTGTTGGGGAAGGGTGGGCAGGAAGTGCCCCACCCTCCACACAGGGGATTTTGTCTAATGATGCAGCTAACACATTTCCAGCATGACTGCTTCAAAATCTATTTTAGCTTTGAAGCGCTGATAATGAAACAAGAATAATCACTGAGTTGAAATGAGAAAGGCTAATTACTTAGCTTTTTTTTAATTAGTGGTGGGGATTGGGTTTTCTTCATTATTAATTACTTTCATGTAGATTTTTGTACAAATAACTTGTTATGTTTTCATTCCCAGCTATAAGTTTTTGTACTTTTTGTATTTATTTTTTGTTCATTTACTATGATGATCTTATTGTTCTTACATTGTTTTATAGTCTGTTTATACTTTGTTCCTCGTCATATACAACGCTACATCAAGGTATATACAAAATAGTTTTGGTACGAAAATATAATTACTCTGAACACATTGTCTTTTTTCTACTAAAAGTATTCTGATATCACCTTTATAATTTGTATGTAAAACTTGTCCATACAACAAGTAAGCAAATTGTTAAATACTTATTTTTTATATTTCGAAATCACTAAGATAAGATACTTCTGTGTTGCTATTAAAACGTGTAATATTTAACATATAAAACAAATAACAAATCCATAACAACTTTTCAAGCCTCTGTTCCCGCAGGGCATAAGGCAAGCTGCACAGCGGTGAAAATGTCTCCGTGGTAATAGATTTGTCAAAATGTCTCTGTAATGGAATTTTATATAAATCGGAAATTGGATTAGGAAATCGCATCCCATTTCATATGTGTGGAGACTGGTTGTAAATTGTCATTTGCAAATGTCTTCACATTCTGCCACTGGTTGCCAGCAGTCGTAGATGACATTTAGGTTGATTTTGCTGCACTTGGGTTCATTTGACTTCACTAAGGTTCATTTATTACTAGTGTTAAATGGTATGCATATATTTTGTTAATGTGATTTATGCTAAATTTTCTTAACCTTGAAGTACAATGTCAGTATTCATTTAAATAGTATGGAAGACTCAAACATTCTTTAATATCTTGCAGGAGAGGAACCTAGCTCTGGCACCATGCACANTAATTGACCATGTCTACTATTAATACAATTGACCATAATTGACCATGTCTACTATTAATACAATTGACCATAATTGACCATGTCTACTATTAATACAATTGACCATAATTGACCATGTCTACTATTAATACTATTGACCATAATTGACCATGTCTACTATTTATACAATTGACCATAATTGACCATGTCTACTATTAATACTATTGACCATAATTGACCATGTCTACTATTAATACTATTGACCATAATTGACGATGTTGATTTCACCTTAAGAGTTTCAAAGATTATTGTCTACTCCATGATATGTATAATATATTACATAAAACTAGAAATGGCGCAGCAGATGCCAATGCGTATCCCCACGCTGCATAGATGTTATATTAAAAGGCAATTTTGGGTCGAGATAGACTGTGTTGACATAAGAGATGTTCAGTATTAAAGTGACGTCACGTCAATTGGTGAATACATGTAGAAGTTATGTTGAAACAAAATTTTGGGCCCCACCCCAACCCCCATTCTCCTCTATCTCCTCCTACACTATTAGCACTAGTACCTTGAAACTTACACACATGGTAGCTATTAGCATATGTGCGATGGTGCACTATTTGGAATTTTGATCTGACCCCTGGGTCAAAAGTTATTATCATGTGCGTTGCATGTTGTTAGTAAAATGAGTTTTTTTTACCCATTTTACCCATTTATTTACCCATAACTTTTGACCCAGGGGTCAGATCAAAATTCTGTCACAGTTACCGTTGCACATATGCTCATAGCTACCATGTGTGTAAGTTTCAAGGTTCTAGTGCTAATAGTTTAAGAGGAAATATGGTCCAATCAAAACAAAAAAAGCGGAGATCAATACGATATCCCCACGCTTTTAAAAGAGTGGGGATAATAACACAATTTACAAACATACATGGCCAATCTTATAGATTTGTAATAGATTTTTAGTGTGTAATATTACAATTAAAACTATTGCCTTCTTTACAAATACATGTTTCATTGACTATAGTACATCATAAAAACCAGCTGATTGCTCCTGTTAACCTTTTGTAGCCACTTTGACCACTTCTCTTCGCTGGCTGCTTAATAACTTAATAACAGTTAGACTGTATAGCGTATGGAGATGGATACCTGAAAGGTTTAGCATGAGCCATCGATACAGCTTTGCCAGTCATATAGAGTTTGCTAAATAGTGAAAGTACATCTAAAATACTGCTGGGTCATGGATAACCAGAAATAATGGCTCTCTGAAATGGGGATATTGATGCTACTGATATTTGTTAGAATCTGTCATGTTCAATGATGGTCAGATTCTCTGACGTTGTGATTTATAGACGCCTCAGGTCATTTGCTCATGATCAGCGAAACATAATACATCATTCGGGAATAATGGAAATCTAATTGGGATATAGTTTTATTTGAAGTTAAGTTCGTATAATCTCTAGGGCAATGGCATGCCTAATTATCTGCTGATATATTGGTGCTCTACATTTTTTTATAGAAATTATAGAATTTTACTTAACCATCTAAAAGGGAGAGATACATCTATCTGGAAATCAGTGATGACTAATGTGGCGGTGCTTTTGAATGTTTCATTTCTCAATAAATACCTATAACAGTCATACTTTGAAATAACAAAAATAACGAAAATGAGTGTTCTGTGGCAACGTCTTTATTCTAAACTGTGTGACTTATCGCCGCCGTCTGAAAAAACTAAAAAGATGGACTTTGCAACAGCAGCCATGTTACTGGTAAAGGCCAAACGGAAAAAGTCCTCATCAAATATTAGGTAGGAGGTTTGATTCATTATTTGAGCATTGCGTTTGTTAGCTCCATTGTTTCCAGAATTGTTTTCTTTACATCTTAAATTAAAACCTGGCTGTCAAATTTATAGAAATTTCTACTTGTAAACTTTGCAAGTGGCTTTTTAATCAACTCGCAAAATGGCAAAATGTACTGTAATTTGTGATTTGTTATGGCAGAGCCATGATTAAATAAGGGCATATAGTGTGACCCCTGTCTGTGTGTGTGTGTGTGTATGTATGCATGTGTATTTGTGTGTATGGGACGTTTTGTGTCCAGCTCATAACTTTGTAGGGCATGATGGGATTTCAAAATAAAGTGGCACAAATGATAAGCAATTATCAAGGCAATATTTTGTGTGCAAAACAATGTTGCTGCTTTAAAGGTCAAGGTCAAAGCACTAAGAGATTGTGCATATTCCTCATATTTATATAGTGAAAGTACATGTTTGTGTCTGGCCCGTAACTCTGACATCCATTATATGTTTTTTAAATGAACATCATATCAAGATTTCTTGTCGTGTGCAACAGCCTTTTTGCTCTCTTAAAGGTCAAGGTCACAATGGACACTTAAAGTTTTAATAGTTGAGTAATTGTTATGATATGAAATTACCAGCAGGCTCATTTCCCAAATTGTATACACTAGCCCAATTTTTGCAATCACAGGGATTGCCATATAAATAATAAAGACTCTAAGCAAATTTTCACTCGCAGAATTTAAAAAAAGTTCCTATCATTTTTCAAATTTAACTTGTATTTTGCGAGCATGGGAATCTAATTTGGAACCCTGAATACAATATTTTCATAGGGTTCTATATAAGTATGACATTCAATATTTATTATTGCGGATGTATTCTGATATAAAATCTGAGAATGCAAGGATATATGACAACTATTAATTGGACTAACCCCTCTATGGTTTGATTCCTTCACATCAGAATCCAATAAACACTTATTCAACTAAAATTTCTGCAATTATATATAATTTATGCATGGTTACAGCATTGTTATTTCTGAAAATGCAAATATATATTTAATGCTTTTCTACAGTTTATAGGGAAATATCATTGATTTAAAAATGATATTACACTCTTTTGAACAGTGTAAAATAACAATGATTTTTTTTTATAGTTTTCACTGTTTAACTGTAAAATGACGTCTTTTTTGACATCATTATGTTATTATTCTAGAGAAATTATCCCCTGAATTCTTTAAAAATGTAAATTAACTGTGGATAATCATAAAATAAAACCAAATGTGTTTATTTCAGTAGATTATTTATTGATAGAAAGTACAATGTCATATATTCTATTATCACTTGTGGAATGAAATCAATTATGTACCAAAACCAGCAAATATCCCGTATTTAATTTTGCTGTAGCACTGTTATTAGGAATTAGTAGATAGCTTTGGTGGGCCGGGTTATCTTCTTGAAGTTTGTTTCCAACCAAACTTCCTTTTGCAAGAGACTATAAACATAACCATTATCGAATAAGAGGTGTGCATTGCCCAAGTTTAAAACTGGAAATATTTAAATAATTGATTCCGTCTTTTCAAAACCACTTATTTAAGGAAATCTAATCTTTTGTTTTGTTGTTTTATTACTGTCCATTTGAGCATAATTAGCTTCAAGGCTACGTTTCTGCAGTTTATTCTGTTTCTGTGAAGCTCAGGCTAACCAGGGATGACTTTTCCGCTTTAACCCATTTATGCCTATATAGCGTCTATAAAAAAGGCCTTGTCAAACAGCGTAGACCCAGATCATGCGGTGTCTCATCAGGGTCTGCGCTGTTTGCTTAAAGGAATTTGTTGTGTATGTGGGTTTAAGACAACGCTAGAACACCGGTCNTATTCTTTGAAAAAAAATCAAAGAAAATGCTAATTTTAGAAATTCAGCAGACAACATTTTAGCAGACCACAAATTTCCCAGCATGCAATGGGTTAAGCCCAGGGTTTTTACAGAGACTGGCTCAAATAACAGAGGTATATTAAAACATGGGAGATAACTGTTTCCAAATTACAGGGAAATTCCCCAGATTCCTAGCAATTAGCCACATTATTTGCTCAGGCATGGAACCTTACATCTCGCACTTAAAGTCAAATCTATTGACCAACAATCTCGTGTACTGCTGCTATCTACAGAGCCATGCACAAAACATAAATCGCTCACGGCACTGTCTGACAACTGATTGTTACAGATCAGGATTTTTTTCAGGCATAATGCATGAGCTGTGATTTATCTGTTGCGATGATTGACAATTTTCCTGAATGGATGTCTGGAAAGCCCTCAACTTGATCCATTCACCGAAACTATTTGTCTACATGTGACAGGGCCTGGCCAATCAAATGCTCTCCCTCCGATAACAGCTTTGAAATTGCCTCATTCCCTGTCCACTGAACTCATTTCTGAGTATTTGGGAGAAACAAATATAGGCTTAATGAAACCAGTTTGCTAGAGTTGACGTCACAGGCAGTTGGGATTGACTTATGGAATGCAAAAGAAAATTAGCTTGTTAACCCTTTGCATGCTGGGAAATTTGTCATCTGCTAAAATGTCGTCTGCTGAATTTCTAAAATTAGCATTTTCTTTGATTTTTTTCAAAGAATATTATCAGAATAGCAAACAGTTTGGATCCTGATGAGACGCCACATTCTGTGGCGTCTCATCTGGATCCAAACTGTTTGCAAAGACCTTCGAAATTTGGTTCCAGCGCTGAAAGAGTTAAGATATTATGTCAGCGTTTTTTATTACACTCCACTGTTAGGTCTGTGATGGAATGGGGTTTCTCCTAAACGCAGTAAAGCAGTTTATGTGATCAACTCGACAACATAAGTGTTTTCTTCCATAGCCATTTCGGCATCTTTATGCCTATCTGTATCCTTTGGGGCTTTTTTTGGGACGGGACAAAGCTATAAAATGCTGAGACTACGTCAGAAAAGCGATACCGTGTGGAAATACGAACAATATGAAAAATCACAGAGAATGAGAGTAATCAAAAATAATGGAAAATACTTTTATAGGTAATTGCCTCACATAATATGACGAGAGGTTGTTTTTACACTGAGCGGACCTTTTGTTTAATATTCTCGAGAGAACAACACATATTGTCACATCCTTAATGAGTGCTTTATATCGGCCAATATGCACTAATACTAGTTAGGCCATTCAACTTAATCACAAATAAAGGTTTGTTGTCGTTGATGTTGGTGGTGCGATGTATCTGATTTGTACTTTTCATTATTGTTGATCATGTCATCACATTAGCCAACCCTTGAGTAATAAATGAAAAAAAACTAGCAAAACATTTGCAAAACATCTTGTTTACTGATTAGGCTGTTGATTAATTTGTTTTCTCTATTTTTTTTAAAGGTCTTTTATAATGCTCCCATCCTCAATTAAACTGAGTTTTACTTTTAATAAACAACGAAAACAACACATTTATCGTTATTTTGAAAACTTAAATGAGGATGAACGTAGTTAACAGTCTTATAAGGGACTCTCCAAGAATGTAAACGCTCAGTGACGGCTAGGGATTTGTGAAAACAACCTTTGAGATGAAGATGTGATGTGTCACTCTTTTTATCAATCGCCTTGTCCACCACAAAACTTGATTGTTTTAGGTAAGCTCAACAAATGTAAATATACATTTACAATGGAAAGATAAATATTGTATTTAAAATGTTATTTTTAGCTTGGCTATTTTCAAAGGAAACCCAAGGTATTGTCATAGCCCTCTCGTCTTCCGCGACGTGGTCGTCGTCCGAAAACTTTAACATTGGCCATAACTTTTGCAATATTGAAGATAGCAACTTGATATTTGACATGCATGTGTATCTCATGAAGCTACACTTGTGGTCAAAGGTCAAGGTCAACCTTCAAGGTCAAAGGTCAAAAAAACTTATTTTTTTATCTCATAGACCTGCACATTTTGAGTGGTGAAAAGGTCAAGGTCAATGATGACCTTCAAGATCAAAGGTCAAAAAACAAAATTCAAGCACCCACAGTTAAGCGTTGGCATCCGCTATGCGGTGCTCTTGTTATTTCTATTCCCTTATCCTTAGTGGCCACTTCCATCTAAAATTCTCCTTAACCAAGGAATAAAAAATGAATGGACTTAGTTATTTTGTCTGTCCATATTCCATGTCTGACCTGTAACTCTTTTGTGCATGATGGAATTTACAAAACAAATTGGCACAAAAGATCATCAACCAATGTTATATGTTGCATGCAAAAACCATGTCGCTCATTTAAAGGTCAAAGTCACAGTTGATACCTGATTTTTCTTCTCTGGAATAACATCCTGTCTGGTCCTAACTTAACAGTGCATGNCGCCGCCACCCCGCCCCCCCGCCCGCCCGACAACATCAATCTATAAGCCGAGATTTTTTCGAAAAAAATCCGGCTAAAAATACAGTGGAAATAAGGGTGAAGTGAGGCAACAAAAAGGAGAAGTGGTTTCTGTTTTAATCAACTTTTCCCTTATTTGAAGAAGAAAACTGCCAGGTCCCCTGGCAGCCATATTTTTCAACCAAACAGAACCATTTTCAAACTCGTCCAAGATATCATTGGGACACATGTTCTTACCAAGTTTCATGAAGATTGGACAATAAATGTGGCCTCCAGTGTATTCACAAGGTTTAACTAATTATAGCCATATAAGGAAAACTGCCACGCCCCCTGGCTAACATGTTTTTCAACCAACCGGAACCATGTTTTAACTCGTTTAAGATATCATTGGGACACATGTTCGGACCGAGTTTCATGAAGATTTGACAATAAATGAGGCCTCTAGAGTGTTCACAAGGTTTTACTTTAGCCATATAAGGAAAACTGCCATGCCCTCTGGCAGCCATGTTTTTCAACCAACCAGAACCATGTTCAAACTTGTCCAAGATATTATTGTGACACATGTTCTGACCAAGTTTCATGAAGATTGGACAATAAATGTGGCCTCTAGAGTGTTCACAAGGTTTTACTATAGCCATATAAGGAAAACTGCCACGCCCCCTGGCGGCCATGTTTTTCAACCAACCGGAACCATTTTCAAACTTGTCCAAGGTATTATTGAGACACATGTTCTGACTAAGTTTCATGAAGATTGGAAAAAAAAATATGGCCTCTAGTGTTCACAAGGAAAATGTTGACGACTTTGTGCTCAGGTGAGCTAAACAAAAGGCCAAGATGGCCCTTAAAGGGACTAGTTCACAGTTTATCACAATGAGAATTTTTCAACTTTCTGTCACAGATTCAAGAAATAAATTAACAATTTACATCAGTGTGTGAAAAAAAACTAATAAAGAAGACTAATACTAAAAATATACTTTCATTTAAGAAAAATCATCGTGAGAAATAGATAAAGTTTTAAAATAAATGGCAACCCATGTGAAGACGGATGGTCAGGTCCGCACATAATATATTCGTGAAGACTCAACGACGACCCGAACATAAACTTTGAATTACACACACACACATGTGAAGACGGATGGCTGAGTGCAGCAATTGGCTTTTACTCCATGGGTCAGTGGTTCGAGCCCTGGTGTGGTTAACTTTTTTTCTCTTTTTTTTTCTTTTTTTACTTTTATTCTTGTTTTTATATTTCAGCTCTTTGGTTTTGATGTTTATATTTATTAACTTAAAGCATTTAGTGACAAACTTCAAAACATACCACAATCAGTAAAAAAGTCCCTTAAAGCACTAACCTGATTTCATGGACACCAATTGTGGAAGACGTAACCTGGTAATCTAGTTGTTGACCCCACTTGACGAAGATTAAAACATGGCAAAGATAAGCATTTTGATCAAGTTTCATCAAAATTGAGCCATAGATGTGGCCTCTAGAGTGGTAACAAGGTTTTTCTTAGATTTGACCTAGTGACCTGGTTTTTGGACGCATACATCCCAGATTCAAACTCGGCCTATATAATGTAAAGACTAACACTCTGACTAAGTTTCATCAAGATTGAGTCATAAATGTGGCCTCTAGAGTGGTAAGATTAAAAAAAACTGGTGAACTGGTTTTTGTAAGCGCATGGTACTCACAACTCGTTCTAGACATTGTGTAGATATTGTCAAAATAAACATTCTAAACATGTTTCATCAAGATTGAGTCATGAGTGTAACCTCTGGAGTGGTTACTAGGTTTTTATAAGAATTTAACTGGTGACCTAGTTTTTTTAAGTATATGTCCCAGATTAAAAATCAGCCTAGATATTGCCAAGACAAACATTTTGACCAAATTTCATCAAGATTGAGTCATTAATAGGTCCCCTAGAGACAAGTAACATGATTTTTCTATGATTTGACCTGTTGACCTAGTTTTTGGTCGTACATGATTAGAGTCAAGATATACATTCTGACAAAGTTTAATCGAAATTGGATGAAAATGTTGCCACTGTGGTGGTAACAATCTAAAAGTTGACAACGCAAACCACACACCCTACGCATCAAATCTCACCAGGCCGGAGGCAAGACATTTAAGGGTGAACACAAAAGCTCACATGGAGCACTTATATATTATCATCTCTGTGAAAAGGGGGTTTAATGCATGTTCATAGAATGTCGCCCCAGATAAGCCTATGCAGTCCACACAGGCTCATCAGGGACGACACATTCCGCTTGTATGATATTTTTCCTTTAAAGAAAGTCGATCTCTTCTTAGCAAAAAATCCAGTTAAGGCGGAAAGTGTTGTCCCTGTGCGGACTGCGCATGCTTATCTGGGACAACACTTTACACACTTGCATTAAACCCCCCTTTTTACAGAGCGAGGCTCATATATTTATTCAAAAATTGTGGAATGCAATTGGCATATCCAATCAACTTCATCTAAATTAGCTAAAATGTGTAAAGGACATGCCTATTTACTTGTTTTTTACATAGTTCGCGACAAAAGAATCAAATTCAGCTAAAAAAAAGAATATTGTGAAGATTTTCATCATTTTAGTATCTGAGTTTTACACAAAATGGCTTCAATATAATTTTTATTTTTTTTAACCTAAAGCCATTTGTGCCACACATGTGTTTGATGTTTAATGGCTTCAGGAACTTCAAAGTGACAACAAAGCCACAAAACAAACACTGAAAAAAGACCCAAAGGGACTGTGCTGTATATAAAGTTAGGGTTATTAATTTGACAAAATAAAAATAAATGAGAATTTTCTTTTCATGGTGAAACTTCAGACAGAAAATTGGTATTAAGTCATTTAAGTGATATACCATGCTGCACAAATTTATTTTTTTGCTTTCCGGTGGTTTATAGAGAAATAACAGTGAATTAAAACTGATAATTCACTGTTTTATTGTTTTACCGGAACTATTTTTGGCAAAATGCAAAAATAATCATTTGTAAGCACTAAATAAACAGATCACTTGTTTGATTCGGTCGAATATTGATTTTTAATTCACTTATGATTATAGAAAAAAAAAAATTCTATGATCTCTCGTGAATTAAAATCGATATTCCACCGAATAACCAACACATATCCTCTATTTAAACTCTGGTTCAAGTCAATTAGCACAACAAAACTGTTCAGGAAATGTCACAACAATGCACTTTACAGCTCAAGAAAGATAACTGGTTCAAGTCAATTAGTACAACAAAACTGTTCCAGGAAATGTAACAACAATGCACTTTACTGCGGTAATATTTAAAGGTGGACAGAAAGAGTATTTTTACATAATTGTTTTTATTATTCTAATTTTATTTTTTCCCACGTACATGTTCAAGAATACACTCATGAACTATAATATCATAAATGTTAACATTCACAACAAATTAAATGTACATTAAGTAATACAAATATGCATTAAACAATTAATGTGTGGACAAGACTAATGGCAGGTTTGATTGTTGATCTCGATTCCATGTCAATCCCGTGGTTAAACTGGTTCATTGCAAAATGATAATGTTTATTGTGTTTATGTTTTTGTAGCCATTTTGCAAAGAGAAATATATAGAATGTTATTTCACAATTATTAATTTGAGTGGCGATCCTCTGGGTTTTCGTTGATTATGATGACGTCGTGATGTTGGTTTAATCAACTTGTTGATCAGAAAGGAACACTGCAGGAATATGAAAGATTTGATTGTTTGATTTAGATTCCACAATGTCAACAGTCCTGTGGAATTAGAGACAGTGTGTATGTTGAGATAAGGTACAGAGGTTGAATGCAAGAGACAACTGTTGAATTTTAGTGTTTTATCTGCCGTTGGATGCTGCCATAGAATAATGGTCGCCAAGCCATTATTGGTGATATTTCTGTTGCCTGCCTGTTGAATATACAGTTACAGTGCCATATCAGATAGCGTCAGTAACACTTCAGTAAGGGACACATTGGATGTAACATTCATTGTATAGAGTTCTGCGATTTATTTAATAGTTTTATTGGATTATTTCTTTAGGCAAAGGATAAGAACGAACGAATCTGCGCTTCTTTGTAATAAGATTAAACTGTGAAGTGAACTTTAATTGATATTGGTAGACATACATCACCAGTTTTCTCGTGACATTAGATTAACATTTATATTGTGGCTTAAATAATATTACATACAACATTAATATTTAGAATTGTAGATTATAATCACAAGAAGCTTTTTCAACAAGCGTCTTGGTCAATTTTGGACACTGACTCCAATGGTTTTGGACATGAAGTTTCGCACAACATGTCGGGTGGTGACACTCTTTATGGGCTTGTTCAAACGCAACCGTAGAAAGCCTTTGTTCTCTTGCATCACAAAAAAGTAAGTAATGCAATCCAACATCATTATTTCAAAGTCCAGTCAGGACCAGTGAAAAAAACTTTGAAATAATGATTTCTTGGATTAAAAAATTGTAAAAATATTACACAAAAATATTGTTTGTGTGAAAGTGGGAAATAATTAACCTTTATTTTCTGATACTAGTTTCATTCGTTTGTTAAACTTTATTACTTGTAAAATATAATTGAACTAATAAATGATATAGCAACTTTGACGGTCTTTTCTGCAGCTTAGACATTTGGCTGAATTTATTGTTGGAATTTTTTTACCAGATGGAAGGTGCACATGCTGTTGTATGCAAATGTGCCGGCCAGGTCAGCAAAAATATTGAAACATTGGCTCCCATCAAAATCACCAATAAACAATATCCTAAGCAAATTAGAGAGAAATATTGGTCTGGGACCATATAAAAGACTTCGAAATACTGAAAATTTGCATTTAAAAAAGTTATGATTGTAAAATACAGAAAGAAGAAAATCTGACCCAAAAACACATCAAATAATACTGACTTGATTGCACAGAATTTTAAATAAAGATGTAAAAATGTTTAAGTAAAAACAGCCTAGATGAGAGACAAACTAAGAGTAAATTCGAGTTAAAGTGTGAACTAAGTAATTGTACCTGATAACAAAAGTTACGCGTTTTACGCTCAAACTTTGGTCTTATGATTAATGTTGATACGGGTACTTTCAAAGAAACATATTATTAATCAATCTTGAACTGGGTTTGTCAATTTGAAGGGCAGCTAGTATACAAAATGCAGCTATCAATTTAATAATTCGTAAGTTTTGTATTTATAAATAATCACATTTTTATTTACTATAAGTAGTGTTCAATTTGTAAACCTTTCGGTATTTGTTTTGATATCTGTAAATATTTTAAACACCATTATGCATAGAGTAGCTTATTCTTAATAAATGTGTTCATATATTTAAGAACACAAGATAAAGTGTGTTAATATGTTACCATGCATTTTATTTAACAAAAAACTATGTAACTTTAACATCCTTGCATAAAAATAGGCATTAAAGAATGACAATAAGTAATCCACTTGTGACAATGAGCGTTTCTTTACAAGAGTTCATGTAAAATAAACCATTTTCTGAGTGTTGGGAAAGTCATTAGTACTCAACCCTTGAGATTCTCAGTACAACAATTAAATTGTAAGATTTCTCTGGAATCATGATGTTGTTGAAGCCCTTTGTAATTTTAATGAGAGCTCTATATATATATATTTCAAACGTGTTTATAGTATTTAAGACAGCGGCTGACAATTGTGTGTTTGATGCATAAAGTGTCATCCCAGATTAGCCTGCGCAGTCTGCAGGCTAATCAGGGACAACACTTTCCGCTTTTATGGAATTTTTGTTTAAAAGAGGTATCTTCTTAGCGAAATTCCTGTTTAGGCGGAAAGTGTCATCCCTGATTATATTGTTTGTTTTCAACTTAGTGCATTATGTTTTAGTCAGTAAGATTTGCTTGCATTTACCAAAATGTAAATTTGAATTTGAAATAAAATGTTTTATGATAACCTTTAATTCATGGAATAATGAAAAATACAATACAGTAGACTCTTGGTAAACCAGACGGTTAGGGGACCGGCCTGACCAAGAGTAGGCATATTGCCGAAATATACATTGTATGCATTGTGTCGTGTTCGAGTTCGCTATAAATAGCTCTGAATTCATTAAGTTTTATTTGTTACAAATAGGAAGCGCCTAACGTCATAGACAACTGTGACCAATTACGACACAAATACGATTGTTGTGGATACACAATTTATTATTGAAGACATAACACATTTCACAAAACATACACACACACCCACACTAAAACAGCGTCATATTTTCAAGACATTCATAATCTAAGCAAGTCTTGTCAAAACCTACACATGCACAACAAACAACCATTTAAGCGTTTGAAACATGGCTATAAGATCTTTCGAACTACCCGAGAAGATCACAAGAAAGTGATCGTTGCAACAGCATACATTAATTTTGTAATTAAATTGTTTATCATAAGCTTAATAAAACGATCGCGTCAATCACTTTTTGGTGTTACCGCACGTCTATAATAGACATTTACAGTTTGTTTTACATTATATAATCGGACTTCAATAGGGTGGTAACGACTTGACACCTTTATGGTATGTTTAATCCAATTATTGATAATTGCACGAGCGGAATATTAGACACCGCACGCGCCATGCTGACTAGGTATTTTAATTAACACGCCTCGGGCATCTTGAGAATTTGGACCGTCCAGTGTACTCATTGTATTTTATGTTGAAAATGATGAAATTCAAGGGAGATATCCGTTCGGTTTCTGGTTTTGAGAGAGTTCAGTTTATTCAACATTTTTTTTAACAAAGAAATAGAAGGGGAAAATACGGGACTGGCCCCACTGTTCAGAATCTGGAGATTTCCAGTATTCGGAGAGTCTACTGTATTACCAAATACTTAATATTTACATTGCATATTCGTCCATGGATATGATTATGTTCTGTGCATTACTTTAATTATTTTTTGTTAACAAAATAAACTTGTTAACTGTTAGTAATGGAATGATGACCATAGTTTTGAATATTTATTGTAATGTTTACAGACTATATTGCTCTAAAACCGCACCATCTTTCATGTCTGTAATTTGAGATTATAATGCACTTCGACAGTAAATTGTGTTATTGTGTCAATACACACGAGTCCCTGCATGATACACAATCATTTATAAGATCATTAGACTAGATCATAGTATTCACAGGTTTGGTACTTCAAAGTGATCAATAACATAGAACCTGCACTGCCTTCATTAAGATTTACCCTAATGAACTGACTGACAGTACATAGAGGAATTGTACTGATCAAGAGAATGGACCCCCAAGAGAAAATGAGGTAAATGAACATTATCACTATTGGGGGTTAACTGAGTGCTCATTATCTACTAAATAGCATTTTCAGGTGTAGAACAAAATAAGATACACAGCCATTGTTAGTCATTTTGACTATCAAGTAAGTGCAAAGAAAATAATATCCGTTGATTCTTGTAAAACTGGGCTCATCATTAACAAATCTGTGAGTCAGGAACAATAGTTTTGCTATAATGACCTTCATTCGTATGGAACAATATCAGTCCTGCCATAGTGACCATTCTTGTTGGACAATATCAGTCCTGCCATAGTGACCATTCTTGTGGACAATATCAGTCCTGCCTTAGTGACCATTCTTGTGGACAATATCGGTCCTGCAATAATGACCATTCTTGTGGATAATATCATCCTGCCATAGTTACCATTCTTGTGGACAATATCATCCTGCCATAGTGACCATTTTTGTTGGACAATATCAGTCCTCCATAGTGATCATTCTTGAGAATATCATCCTGCCATAGTGACAATTCTTATTGATGATCAGTCATGCCATAGTCACTCATTCTTGTGGAAAATATCAGTCCTGCCATAGTGACCAATCTTGTGGACAATATCATCCTGCCATAGTGACCATTCTTGTGGACAATAACAGTCCGGCCATAGTGGCATTTATTGTGGACAATATCAGTCCTGCCATAGTGGCCATTCTTGTGGACAATATCATCCTGCCATAGTGACCATTCTTGTGGACAATATCAGTCATTTCAAAGTGACCATTCTTGTGGACAATATCAGTCCTGCCATAGTGACCATTCTTGTGGACACTAGCATCCTGTCATAGTGACCATTCTAATGGACAATATCAGTCCTGCCATAGTGGCAATTCTTGTGGACACTATCAGTCTTGCCATAGTGACCATTCTTATGGACAATATCAGTCTTGCCATAGTGACTATTCTTATGGACAATATCAGTCTTGCCATAGTGACCATTCTTGTGGACAATATCAGTCTTGCCATTGTGACCATTCTTATGGACAATATCAGTCTTGCCATAGTGACCATTCTTGTTGCACAATATCAGTCCTGCCATAGTGACCGTTCTTGTGGACAATATCAGTCCTGCCATATTGACCATTCTTGTGGACACTTGCATCCTGTCATAGTGACCATTCTTGTGGACAATATCAGTCCTGCCATAGTTACCATTCTTATGGACAATATCAGTCTTGCCATAGTGACCATTCTTGTTGGACAATATCAGTCTTGCCATAGTGACCATTCTTGTTGCACAATATCAGTCCTGCCAGAGTGACCATTCTTATGGACAATATCAATCCTGCCATAGTGACCATTCTTGTTGGACAATATCAGTCTTGCCAAAGTGACCATTCTTGTGGACAATATCAGTCCTGCCATAGTGACCATTCTTATGGACAATATCAGTTCTGCCATAGTGACCATTCTTGTGGACAATATCAGTCCTGCCATAGTGACCATTCTTATGGACATTATCAGTCCTGCCATAGTGACCATTCTTGTGGACAATATCAGTCCTGCCATAGTGACCATTCTTGTGGACAATATCAGTCCTGCCATAGTGACCATTCTTGTGGACAATATCAGTCCTGCCATAGTGACCATTCTTGTGGACAATATCAGTCCTGCCATAGTGACCATTCTTGTGGACAATATCAGTCCTGCCATAGTGACCATTCTTGTGGACAATATCAGTCCTGCCATAGTGACCATTCTTGTGGACAATATCAGTCCTGCCATAATGACCATTCTTGTGGACAATATCAGTCCTGCCATAGTGACCATTCTTGTGGACAATATCAGTCCTGCCATAGTGACCATTCTTGTGGACAATATCAGTCCTGCCATAGTGACCATTCTTGTGGACAATATCAGTCCTGCCATAGTGACCATTCTTGTGGACAATATCAGTCCTGCCATAGTGACCATTCTTGTGGACAATATCAGTCCTGCCATAGTGACCATTCTTGTGGACAATATCAGTCCTGCCATAGTGACCATTCTTGTGGACAATATCAGTCCTGCCATAGTGACCATTCTTGTGGACAATATCAGTCCTGCCATAGTGACCATTCTTGTGGACAATATCAGTCCTGCCATAGTGACCATTCTTGTGGACAATATCAGTCCTGCCATAGTGACCATTCTTGTGGACAATATCAGTCCTGCCATAGTGACCATTCTTGTGGACAATATCAGTCCTGCCATAATGACCATTCTTGTGGACAATATCAGTCCTGCCATAGTGACCATTCTTGTGGACAATATCAGTCCTGCCATAGTGACCATTCTTGTGGACAATATCAGTCCTGCCATAGTGACCATTCTTGTGGACAATATCAGTCCTGCCATAGTGACCATTCTTGTGGACAATATCAGTCCTGCCATAGTGACCATTCTTGTGGACAATATCAGTCCTGCCATAGTGACCATTCTTGTGGACAATATCAGTCCTGCCATAGTGACCATTCTTGTGGACAATATCAGTCCTGCCATAGTGACCATTCTTGTGGACAATATCAGTCCTGCCATAGTGACCATTCTTGTGGACAATATCAGTCCTGCCATAGTGACCATTCTTGTGGACAATATCAGTCCTGCCATAGTGACCATTCTTGTGGACAATATCAGTCCTGCCATAGTGACCATTCTTGTGGACAATATCAGTCCTGCCATAATGACCATTCTTGTGGACAATATCAGTCCTGTCATAGTGACCATTCTTGTGGACAATATCAGTCCTGTCATAGTGACCATTCTTGTGGACAATATCAGTCCTGCCAAAGTGACCATTCTTGTGGACAATATCAGTCCTGCCATAGTGACCATTCTTGTGAAAAATATCAGTCTTACCATAGTGACCATTCTTGTTGCACAATATCAGTCCTGCCATAGTTACCATTCTTGTTGCACAATATCAGTCTTGCCAAAGTGACCATTCTTGTGGACAATATCAGTCCTGCCATAGTGACCATTCTTATGGACAATATCAGTTCTGACATAGTGACCATTCTTGTGGACAATATCAGTCCTGCCATAGTGACCATTCTTATGGACGTTATCAGTCCTGCCATAGTGACCATTCTTGTGGACAATATCAGTCCTGCCATAGTGACCATTCTTATGGAAACTATCAGTCCTGCCATAGTGACCATTCTTGTGGACACTAGCATCCTGTCATAGTTACCATTCTTGTGGACAATATCAGTCCTGCCATAGTGACCATTCTTATGGAAACTATCAGTCCTGCCATAGTGACAATTCTTGTTGGACAATATCAATCCTGCTATAGATGACTGCCATTGCTTTGTAACCTGGCAATACTCAAAGAGTCAATTTCTGTATTGGGTATCATTAAGGAACTGTACTTAACATAAAACATTGTGCACATTTCATCTGAAAATGACATTTTCCTAATTATTTGTATATGCCAAACAAATAATCTGACCTAGTATATTTCTCTATAAATTATTTAAATTATGCATTCTTTTTCCAATGAATCAGAGAAAAAAGAATGCTTCATATGCAAATTAAGTAATCATTGTAAATTTGCTTTGATATAAATCGGCATTGAAACAATTTCTCGCCTGGGACCATAATGCATTCTTGTTTGACATATTTTGATTGTTGATGGTAAGATATGAATTGAATCGTAAATCCAAATCTTGGCAGACCGCTACAAAATCTCTCCACTACAATAGGGAGGCATTATGTTGAATGACCATTATATGGGGAGCATTTAAAATAAATGTATCAACAACAGTTATGCTGATATGTGTCATGTCGTACATCACGATAACAATCTGCTTGTCTTATTTTTAGAGAAAGATATCTAAACATGATAAATTGTAAATTTGTTCTTTTATTTTTGCGTAAACATTTACTTGTGTGAAGGATAATTGGAAATGTGTTGAAATAATGTAGAATATTGTAATGTATATTTGAAAAACATTCTCTTGGATAATATCTAAACATGGAATATGTAACATAAATTTTTGTTCGCAGTGCAGGAACAGTATAAAGCCCACAAACTTGTATTACTTTTTAAAAATCATGCATAATTTTGGATATTACTTTTCTCATTAAGCATTAAAACTATATTTTAAAGGAAAAAAGCTGTGTTGTTTACATTTTTAAAGAGAAAGTAAACATGAGCTTTCTCATAAAGCATTACAACTATATTTTAAAGGAAAAAAGCTGTTTTATTTACATATTTAAAAAAGAAAAAAAAACAATGTTAAATATTGCAATACAATTGTACAAGTAGTGTTGTGCACATAGTTAGGTGATAACCATGAAAAACCATCAAAGAGATCCATCTAAGTAGAGAGGGATTAAGGATTATTATTGAACAGAAATTGAAAGCAAATGAATAACAAAA
>VMBQ01000901.1:211836-223118 GCA_007657795.1 Dreissena rostriformis | reverse complement strand
ACACACACACACACAATTTACAAGACATACATATCATTATCACAAACATAAGACATGATGACCTTTTTAAATTCAAAACAGCATCAGGTGTAGAACACTTAAAACGAACGTCTCCGTTATCAATGACAAACCTTAAGACTATACTGCTGTGACAGATACAATAATAGGAAAAATCTCTCACAACACCCTAACTCCCAAACTAGAGCATTATTTTAAATAAGCTCATAAATGTCTGAACAATACACTGACAAATATGATCATTGTGTAAACTTTTAAATCAATCTACAGAAATCTACTATGAGAAAGTGTCAAGACTAAAAAAATCAAGCAAGAATTTATAAAATACTTCATAATTGACAAACTATTTCAACAATTACAATATGTCTAGTATAACAACTATTTACAATGAAATACAAGTAGGCAATACCACAAATTAACTAGTGCATGTCGGTTTAAACTTGCTATTCAAACATACGGCTAATAAATGAAATCTAGCGTTTAAGAAAACAAATTTTAAAACTGATATCAACCGTGACTTGAAAATTGTGTACATCAATGAAATTCACAACGCACGAGTTCTCAAATAATTACAAAACATTATAATGTTTAAAAGTACTAAAATATGATTATAGACTGAAAAAACACCGATCTGAAATACACAACATGATTTTGTGTGCATAGTTCACATTTGATACAAAGAGAACTGTTTTGTGCACATTCGCACACGTAACAAAAAGTGCGTAATATATATTTAAATAAAATGAATTCATAGGTAATAACTTTTACCATACCACACCTAAAGAAAATATCAGATGTTAATATCGTATAACAATTCTAAGATGAACAAAGATACTGCCGGTGTCGATGTTGTAATTATCGGTTCTTAATATAATCTGTATTAATTAGCGAACAGAACTTCTGTTATGCTCTTATATCATATGGACAATTAAGAATATTTTCATCATCCAGATACGATTTTTTTGTCAAAGATTAAGACTGATGATAGTTACTCTTACCATAAATATATAATCTAGTACAACAAATGGCGTGTAAACTTTGGAAAAAAGAGACAGAATACACACGCATTTTGAAAATAACACTTTAAAAAAGCAGTTTAGTGTCTATTTTGCACTTTTTAAAATATATCTATAATTTCTATATGACTGAGCAATACAATTGTATATAAGATCAACTAAGTACATGGCTTCCCTTACTTAGAAGTACATTCTAATTTGCATAAAATAATCAAATGTGACATATAAATTATTGACCAAATGGCTTTTTTTAATGCAATAATCTTGTGTCTTTACATGTTGTCTAAAATATTGCATTTCTATTGTCTTTTGGATTATCAATTTCCTTATTTTCATAGACTTGTTTTCTAAATATTCACATACGTTCAGGTATTATTATTTAAAATAAAATATGCACATTTCTAAGAACTTAGAATATTCAGATGTTAACTAAGTTATATAATTTATAATTCTATGATTATAAATAATGCACAAAAATTAAGATCTATTTACATCCACATACACACACAAAACAATAAAATCAACAAAACAAGACAAAGCAGATTTTGATATATTGTAAGCTATTCACGAGTTCCCTAAAAGTTAAAAACTTAAAATGAAAGATTGCAAATAACCACCATTATTTTTTTATTGCCATAACGCATATTTTTTCTCAATCTTTAGAATCAATATCATGATTTTAAGCCTCTAGAAAAAAATAAAATAATGCGCTACTCCTGCTGTCGTCTGTTTGTGTATGCTACGTTTGTGATAATATCTCACATAATAACGAGTTTCTGTTGACGGACAGACAAACAGAAAGGCAGATTGAGGGGTATATTGAAAAGAAGTTGAGCTATAGACAAATGGGTATACCAGGGTTCATATATATTGTACTATTTTATTGGTTATAATTATTAGTCAAGTACCAGAAACCTGGCCTTAGACCTCTGCTGAATACATAATGAGCCGTTTCTAATCCTCACATTTTTATTGACGTCGTTTATACACAGTTGTATCAAATAGTATGAAGTACTTTTTGAGTTACCACATTAGCCTGTTTTGTAGTGAGATTACTGACGATCAGACACACGGTAGATTAGCAATTTTAACCCTTCAGTCCCCTTCTGTAAAACACCGGTAAGGGACTAACAGGGTTACTTGCAAGCAGTCCTCAACCGGGGAAAACCTCATATCAAGTCATTTACTAGATCATTAACAGTGCATCGTTTCATAACAACATCCATTGTCCATTTGTCACAGCAGAAGTTAAGTTTTTTATTGTTTGTTTTTTGTCCCCTACCTTCACCGGAGGGGACTTATGGTTTGCGCTCTGTCTGTCAGTCAGTCTGTCTGTCAGTCAGTCTGTCACACTCTTCTGGATCCTGCGATAACTTTATGTCTTCATATTTTCTTCATGAAACTTGAAAGATGGACAGATGGAGATTATGCACGTCATTTCATTTTGTCCTATGTCAAAAAATCTGGTTGCTATGGCAACAACAAAACAAATCTGACAATGGTGGAGCCGGTAGGGGACATATATTGCTTGTTAAACATGCATTTAACCGCTGTTGAAAAAACCCATAAATAAACTAGAGCTCCGCTAAAATACATGTATAAACTAATTGATTCGTTAACGTTAATGGATAGATTAATTGTAAGCATGTGAACAAGAAAATGATTTGTTAGATCAGGAGATCTTGCACATTAATGAAAATGTCCTAATTTAACAGAAAGATAAATAACTAGCCAAAACAAAACATTGCAGCGGACCAAACTGACAATATGCGCATGTTCAGTACATAGAGATGCGCATGTCAACTACATAAAGATACTGCAAATAAATTAAATAATTAATTCCCAAGATTTCGCATGGCAATCAAAGTTTACACACAAATTCCATACACACCCTACATGTCCTAATTCATATCTATTACGCACATATATATATATAGTATTCATTAATGGTTTGGCTTCTTGTTGTTGTCGCTGTCTTACCTTTTGATACAAGTATACATTCTCCTTTCAAAAGTTCAAGATCTCGCATTAAGCACTTGATCTTATCAACTCCTTGCTGTCAAAACAACAACATTGGTAAAGCCATTATAGATCGATATCACTGTCACCTGTACCATCATTAATAAGTTTAGTGTGGACACATCTAACTTCAATAAGAATGTTTTGTTTGGCGAGAACTCGTTTTTTTTCCATCCATACCGGATGGAGATCTTGCTGCATCTTTCTGAATGAGCAAGGCTTTAACAATATTGTCGGCAATTTCATTTACAGAACATTTCTCAACAACTTTAAGTGCAGAAAAAGTCTTGTTGTTCTCAAGAGTCTTGGTGTTATTTTCTATGCTACTCAAATCTTTATTAATTCTCCGACTGAGAAGGAAAACGTGTTTCTTTTGTCCATGCTTCTGAATTGAAGTCATTTTCTCTTGATTAGACTTTATTTGCTTTTGAAGATCGATTGCTGAGGTTTGTTGACGCTGAATGCGTGTTAGAAGATCATTTGTTTGCGTTCGACACTGGGACATGAGGTTTGTCTGAAGCGTATTAAATGCAGATTCCAACTTTGCGTGAACTACCTGCAAGTATTCTTGAACTCGTTCAGGCGTACCTGACACCGAAATTTCATGTTTGACTTCATGTTTAGTTATCTTTTCCAACTCTTCATGTAGCTCAATACTTCGTTCACACAGTCTTTTACTAAATGTGTTTATGTCTTCACGTATCTCAGTCTGCACATTTTCCGGCTCGACCTCTGGTTGATACAATTTACCCCAACTTGGACTGTTGGCAAGCCTCTGGCCATTGGCTATTTGTTGGCGGCGGACTGCGAAGAGCCTTTCTTCTTCGGCTATGACGAAGAGCCTTTCTTCTTCGGCTATGATTGTCGCAAAATTGTTATGCTGATAGGATTTCTGTTGTTTCTGTTCATGGGTGAATGCACCGTTTTTAACTAAGCCATCTTTCAGACACTGATCAATTGTTTCTAACTGGCGACACTGCCTGTGTTTGGTATTTGCACACTGGTTGCAACACAGTTGGTCTTCGTCGACGCAGATGTAGACCACTTCCTCGGAAGGATGATTCGGACAAGTGGTCAGTTCCTGCATCAGTTGGACCACATCAGTGGGCGGTGCTTCTTCCAGATTACACAGTTTGTGACCCTTGCTGAACTTGTATTTCTTATGTAAATTTCCACATGCAACACAAAATTTCTCGTCACAATCCAGACAGTACACAACAGCTGTTACTTCCTTGCAATCGGAGAAGCACGGTTCACATAGTTTAGGCGCTATTGATGACCTGACTTCATCACTGCCTGTGAAAGGTATTCCTATTTTAAAAGATGAAGCCATACTAAATCCTCAAAGTCAACAGTCAAATTGAATACAATATGATTGTTTTATATTTCCCGATCATGGAAAGATTAAAACGGTTATTTTCTGAAAATGAGCAGGAAGAAAATTGCATGGCATGGTACTCTGCGTGTATCGTTTGCCATACGGAGCGAAAACCGAAACGGGCTTAAAATCGTTATTGATAAATAATTTTCCGAGCTAGTTATAACTCAAAGCAATTTATGTGAAACTGTAGTCCTGGTTGTAATGTACCAATAAAACACGGGGGTATAAGAGACATTTAGTATACTATGACTCTCATATCCCCGTGTTTCATTGGTATATAACAACCAGGACTACAGTTTTATACCGTGCTGCTATATATTCTACGGATTTGATCCGAATAAGATCTACCATAAAAGGTTCTAGACACATTACTTACTTTTGAAGTTAATCCAGTTTTATGCTAACGTTACTTTTTTAAAGACTAACATTGCTGCCAAAAATCCCGTAGTTCAAAACTAATTCAATTCACCTAACAAAGTAGTGCTGTTTAAAATGAACATGAATTTAAAAATTGCAGTCCCAGTTTTATGTAGCATTTATAATACTTAACATTTGTGTTATCGAAAGAAATATTCGGAAAACATAATATGAACGAGTTAAGCCTATTAAGACAAAAAAACGCCTTCAAAGTAAATCAATTGCATGTAGTATGCAGATTAATAGCAGAACTATTGTATCTATCTTAGTCATAAACAAACAGTGTGTGTGTGTGTTTCAATCTTTGCGATGGCATTCTGAGTGGACCATTCTGTTCTAAATATCGCCATTGAATATCCTGGTTGAACCTATCGCAAGAATACTCTAGAAATAGCCTTATGTTTGCTCACATCATGTGGATTGCACACTTAAATTTGAATAACTTTTCATTCGTGAATGAATTAGAACCTTCAAAAATTCTCACGAAGGATGTCGAGAAGAAATTTAAAAAAAGTCTTTCTTTGTCTGCACGTCGATTGAATGTTACTGTTGAGTAGGCATCGCATGACTACATTATTGTTATCACCTACTGACGCATTCGTTTGGTCGAAATTATAAAGTAAAAACAAAACAAAATTCGAATTCAAAGTATGTCAGCAATTACGAAATACGTCTGTGGGATGTCTAAAATCTAGCGGATCGATTACACTCTACTTAGTTAATCGGAATTTTCGCTGCAGTTTCGATTGGTTCTATAGCCCTGTGACTTAAGGTACCAATCGTGTTACATCGACTATCTTCGGATGGCTCCGTAAGATAGGCCTCGTGCATATCAGTCGCCATCTTGTATTCATTTACCTTCCAAATGGTGATCGGTCTTTTGTTGTGAGGCTGTATACGACGCGGTTAAATTAGCGCTTAATCGTCTGCTGATCCAGAGTGTTACGGTACGCAACATACTATCATCCGGATTCCAATGGTTCGATCCCGGTGAGAGAAAGACGTTCTTATTTACTTCATCAACGTTTTAAAGATGTTAAGTCGCTGGTTATGAAAATGACAACATTGAAAGAATGAGATAATTGATTATTTAGTTTTTGAGTAATGATAATTTGGTGTTTGCGATCGAAGGGGTGAGTAAAATGTGAAATTCAAATTGCATACGTACATTTGACAATCATTATGGTAAAGGTATTACATATGACTGTATTATAGTGAAATATAAATGCATGCATTCGGATTCAACAATCAAGTACAATCAGATAGGGGTTATATTGAGATTATGAACAACTGCACTTCTATTCAATGTTTCCATGATCATTAAGTTGATGCCAGGATGGAAAAGTTATTCTAGTTAGTGGTAGAATGAATTAAAGGCGAGCATTAGCACGTTCCTGTGTCCAACTGGATGAATTTATAATCTATATGCGAAATCATTTAAACACCAGTTTGGAAGAAAACATGAACAATCAAATCTCAAACGCACAGCAGTGCTTAATACCGAAGTCTGGTTTAGAGCTTCTTGCGATCCTAGGGAAACCTCTACCGCATTGACACCAAAGGCAAAGTTTAACAGCGCTCTATGTATGCATTACTAACGTATTCGTGAGTTCAATCGTACTTGCATATTTGTCTGATTTTTTTTTAATTAATTATCTTATTGTGTAATGTAGTATCTTTATGTGATAAAAAATAAAGACACGTTTGTATGCGCATTTTCTATCATGTACTCACAAAACATATTCATTTTTTGTTTGCAAATAACTATTGCACAAATTGTCAACCTTTGCGTTTGAATGAAAACTTCGAATTTGTTGTGTTTCTTTTAAACAATTTAAGAAGGAATTATTTATTTTGAAAAATGATTTTTTTTTCCAATTAAATGCAATAACGAACAACAGTATTCCTCTCAGCGCTTTGATTCACTTAAACTAGCTCGGACTCAAATAATGTCTAGACCTTGAGGTTACAGGTAGCAGTAACCGGTTTGGAGCAGTATATTCGAATTGGCCCGGTGGAAAAAAGAACTATTGGGTAAGTGTAGGTTTAAAATTCAAATTTGAAGNAACCCCCCGGGTTTATACAGTACAACACATAGATGCTAGATGGAGCTGACAACACTTATAAATTCTGACTGATGTTATTAAAATGTCAATAAATCAACTTGCAACTATTTTGGTTTTCACATATCTGAAGATACCTAATAACATGCTTAAAACCAGCATTAAACTGTAATTGATCATTTTCAGTCGAAATATTCTCAAATTAAATTATTTTATCCAAAATGTCCAATATGGTAATTTAACCCCAGACCCCCACAAATAAATGCTACACATTATTTCTTTTTTTAACTCTAAAGAGCATAAAATTACGCTTCTAACAAGCCCTCAACCAGCCTCAGGCAGTAAGTTTTAGTTGAGATATATAATTAATTCCCATATTTCCTGATCTGGGCGCAGTGTGCTTTGATGATTTTTGCTATGGCGGCTCTGGGAGTCCATATGCACCCGTTCATAAACATGGGTGCAGTTCAGCGCAAGGAATCCGTGCGCTTCACTAAAAAGACTTCGTTCGAGACAAATTGAGGAAAATAATGAATAAACTTCATAAACATGTTTAATTTACCTGAATGGCAACCTTCGGATGTTATCCTTTGCATGCACCCTATAAAAACACGACGATGTTTCAACACACTTTTCTTGCTGACATTTTTATGTTTAAATTGGAAACAGTGTATTCTGTACCGAATACCACATCGTTGTCGACTTTAATAGGCTCCATCACATAATCCGTGCGCTTCACTAAAAAGACTTCGTTCGAGACAAATTGAGGAAAATAATGAATAAACTTCATAAACATGTTTAATTTACCTGAATGGCAACCTACGGATGTTATCCTTTGCATGCACCCTATAAAAACACGACGATGTTTCAACACACTTTTCTTGCTGACATTTTTATGTTTAAATTGGAAACAGTGTATTCTGTACCGAATACCACATCGTTGTCGACTTTAATAGGCTCCATCACATTACCCGATGCGCAAAATATTGGTGTAGTGAGACCTTACTGATATTGGGTCAGTTTTCTCCCTTTTCCAAGATGGTGGATACATTGTGCAAAAGATAAACAAAGTAAAAGCAATTATTTCTTGCTTTAATGGTACCATTTGCATGAGTTTGTTGTTAAGACAGGTAAACGTTGATAAGTTCTTGCAGTTTCAGTGTTCCTTAACCCTTGCATTGTTGATTAAATTTTGCACCCAGCCATGTTTATGAAGGGGTGCATATGGACTCCCAGAGCCGTCATAGCAAAAATTATCATAGGCTCTGGGAGTCCGTTTAATCGCGTTTATATGGACTAATGTCTTCGGATTTCATAAAAGCTGTAAATTGAATTTGAATAATATTTTCCGGACAATCCATTTCTGACGGGCTTTTCCCCAGGATGTTTTTCAGGCACAGCGGCAAGGGAGCGCGGAAGGGTGTTGGTGTTTTGCGTTTCATTTAATAAACATTTCGATATGTACTGATTCTACTGAATCAATATGTTGCTTTCAAAAAAGATGAAATAATTCGCGTTCAGAATAAATCTGAACGCTGAAACTCCGGTCTGTGAAAACAATAACAAAAAATAAATACAACACTATTATGGGAATTACAGTATTTACAAGTGTATATATCTAAAATCTACCCGTTGTTTGAAAAATATGAACTTACATCACAAAAATTACCTGTGTTTCATTCGAAATCCTAGACATGGAACGATCATTTTCTTAAAGGCAACCATTTTGGCATTTGTATTGAATAAATTAGTTACAGTGGGATCGTTGTGTTGTTGTTGTTACTATTACCAGAAGTATTTTTTTAATCAACTACTATTAGTATTGTAAAAGGAAGTTATAATTCTTCTTTTGCTTTTCCTTATGATTATTATTTCCAATTTCATTTCTTACTGTTTTGCGCATATGCGCACATTGCACTTTTTTAGCTCACCTGAGCACAACGTGCTCATGGTGAGCTATTGTGATCGCCTTTTGTCCGTCGTGCATCTTGCGTTGTGCGTCGTCAACATTTACCTTGTTAACACTCNGTATCGCCCTTTAGAATCCTAAAGCACCGAAGTGAACCGGTTACTGCCCTCACAGTATTCTAAATATCAATATCGCAGCAGAGTTGTCGTTCAAAGCTCTCCCATACACCTTATGTAACCGTCGTTTAAGAGATTAACTACCTAGATCTACTGTATCGATAAGACTTTGAATTCGCGTCGAGTACTTTCTTACATATTGCATTACCCATCTTTTTGTTGTTTTAATCAATTTGGAGTTGAATGATCTTTAATAAAAGGTATAGTTATAATTTATTATGGTTAAAATGTTGCATTCGTTTTTTGTTGTTTGAGTTATTGCTTTTACTTTGAATTTGTCAATGAATTTGTTTAGTATATTGTGACCTTGAGGCTTCCCAGAAGGTTACACTATACTAAATAATTGAGTCATGCTATACTCTCTAAAAAAACATCATATTTTACTCGAAAGCATGTTTAACTCTTTAGACGGTTGTTCTGGTTTAATCGTTTGGTGATATTAAATCGATTCATCTTAGAATGCCCTTTAAGAAAAGGTATGGTTATGGGGGTCTGTATGCGCAAAATGTTGCATTTATTTTCGCTTAAAGTTGTCAACAACAACAATATTTCAATAAGTTTAGTATAACTTCACAGCAAAGATTGTTTTTAGACAAAAACGAGATCAAACAAGTAAGAGTAAACTATATCTCATAGATTTTGAGATGCAATTATACAGTTTTATTTGTAATAAAATGCATATGTCTTCGGTAGACCATATAAACGGACTCCCATCTAGCCTTTGCACACTGCGCCCAGCATGAGAATTTATTATTTTTTTCACTTTTTACTATTTCTCAAAACTTAGCATTTCCTCATAATAGAANAAATATAGTCTATATTTAATTGAATGTGCATTTTAAATAATGTAACTGTGAACAACAAACTATCATGGGATAGTTGAACTGTTTTTTATTTATTTATAATAATATACAATATATATAAAATGTTTTGTATGTAAATATACCATCATATGTCATGTTTGAATTAATCTAAATAAAATGTAAAGACGCTGTTAACTTGTCTTGCAATACATGTATATGAAAACGTGCACTATTTTGCAACAGCAATTTTAACTGAAAGACGATGAAGTACCGGTATGTTACCTATGATTTTGAAATGTTAAAGTTGTTATGCTACATTTTAAGATAAAAACATACATAACCACATTATAACTGCTATAATATACCATGTTCGGATAAATCTGCTATATGAATATGCTTCATTGCATCTGCCTAAAACCCTCATTAAATTGTACAATAATTACTTTAACAAAATTTAGTTATATTCTCAATATTAGCAGATTGCAAACCTCAAACACATGGAATGTATACTATATAGTTTCTGAAAGCCTCTTACTGTTTTCACTCATTACCACATTATTGAAGCTGCAAAACCTCTTACAGTCTCATCAACCTGTCTCAATAAATATATCAATTATTTCTCAATAAAAACTACAATTATTGCTGGAATGGGGCTGGATCAAAGAGAATATATAACATAGTAATGGAATAACAAGACACTGTTAAAATTCTTCTCCTTGTAATCAATTTGTGTGTACCAGTACTTATTTTTGTTCATGATAAGTATGCTGTAATGCCTATCATTTGCAATTGACCGAAATGTATTAGTTAAGTATGTGATGCATTAAGCCATTAAGAAATATTATTACACAATTGTATGAAATTTTAAAGTGATATTAGACGCATCTAACAGTATATAGGTGTCTATCGCAACCGTTTTTTTTTTTTGGTGTTTTCACTTCATATACACTTATATTTGTTAATGCAGCATCAACATACTAAAACAATATCTCAGAAAGAGAAAAATAATGCATTTGAATATCAACCGTACTTTCGTTTTGACAACTGACAAAAGAAATGATTCGATGTACGATGTGAATCTAAATTTAGTTTTAGTGCAGATTCGTTCATACGACACAAAGACACAATTTTGTTTTACGGATCATTTTAATTTCCTGCAACGATATCTATCATACGACACACGAACACTAACTCCGATCCTAATAAAAAGACAGTTCCGCTCGGCTTAGAGGACTTGGACAGTCATGTAAAATATCGAATATAATATATATATTTTATAAACAACTGGTAGCAAGATGAGTTGCAGATAATTGGTCAGTTACCACATTTTAACTAACTCTTTTGACCTGTTAATTCTTTTCAGCTCAATTCAACAGTGAAAAATGCGTCTAATATCACTTTAAACCACTATTGTTGTGGTTATGTTTAACGTTATATTCTTAAATTGCATTATGTATGCGTTTAGTAATATATGTGCCAT
>VMBQ01000901.1:163200-193943 GCA_007657795.1 Dreissena rostriformis | reverse complement strand
TTTTTTTGGGGGGGGGGGGGGATCGAGTACGGTCAAGTACGAAAACGACCTAATTAATATTCACGAATCGACACGTTAATTCAAACCTAAACAAACAAAATTGCGGATACGGGCGAATTTAGAGGAGAGAAGGTAAGAACAAATGCAAATACATCTGTTTAATACAGACGGAAACTGAGTTGCAACGCTACGTTTTTGCTAAATCTATGTATTTATCTTCCATATGCTAATAATGTTTAGCGAAAGCTAAATATATATATAATTTGCCTAACTCGCGACGCTGCAATGATTTTCGCCTATTGCATGTATTTATGATAATTTATATATTATTTTATCGATTCAAAACCGATTTTGACCAGGTTTTCGATGTCAACCTCGATAAAAAATATATTTCAATTAATTTATGCAAAGTTTATTTCTCGCTATACGATTTATATGCAAAGCAACGATCTATTCCGCGAACTGTCACTTTAACTAATAATAAAAGCAAGAAAATAACAAATATTGCCATGCTCGGGATTCGAACCCGGGTCCTCTGGACGCAAAAGCTAGCACTGCGCCACGCAGCCTTTCGTATCGATTGGCGAAACATAACATATAACTAATAGTACTTTCCAAATTATCGAGGCAAAGCGTTAAAACACGCTTTATTAATTTAACGATTGCGAATAATAATTAACCGTTAATAAACCGATATTCTAATAATTCTTCTCAGTCAAGAGCTTATTCCTTGTTTAAACATAATGCATACATTCTTGTTTTAATATATATGACATTTTTTTTTAAATCTTCAATTTACCAACTGTGAACAAGTCGCTTAAAGTTGCATAAATATTCAAAATTCCTTTAAACATTTTTTGTGCACTGATGATAACAGAGAGCAAAATTCAACATAGTTGAAAGCATGATTTGTTGAAAATATGATTCAACATACTTAAATCAACAAACATATTCACAAAAGGCGTTATGATCGACATTCCATTTAAACTGTTCAAGAACATATTACCCATTTATTTATTCCTAGCCATGAAATAAATACACAAGGAAAAAAATGTAGTTAAGTTAAAATTTGGATTAATAACACGTCTTAAAGTACATAAAACACAGTGGCAAACACACACACAAGTTCACTACACATATATATCATAAACACGAGCATAAGAAACGATTACCATTTTTAATTCAAAACAGCATCAGGTGTAGAACACTTTAAAACGAATGTCTCCGTTATCGACACCTTAACTCCCAAACTAAAGCATTATTTTAAATAAGCTCATATATGCTGAACAATAGACTGACAAATAGGATCATTGTGTACACTTTTAAATCTATATACAGAAATCTACAACGAGAAAGTGTAAACACTAAAAAAATCAAGCAATAATTTATAAAATACTTCATAATTGACAAACTATTTCAACAATTACAATATGTCTAGTATAACAACTACATGTATTTTCAATGAAATACAAGTAGGCAATACCACACATGAACTAGTGCATGTCGGTTTAAACTTGTCATTCAAACCTAGGGCTAATAAATGAAATCTAGCATTCACGAAAACAAATTATAAAACTGATATCAACCGTGACTTGAACATCATTTACATCAATGAAATTCACAACTCACGCGTTCTCAAATGATTACAAAAAAATATGTTTAAAAGTAATAAAATATGTTTATAGACTGAACAAAAAAACACCGATCTGAAATACACATGTTTTTGTGTGCAATCTTCACATTTGACGCTCAAGGAATTGTTTTGTGGGCATTGGCACACGTAACAAAAAATGCGTTATAAATATTTAAATAAAATGAAATTATGGGTACTACTTTGGTCAGTCCAATCACACATATAAAAAAGCAAAAATTCACATATGTTAACACAAACATATCTTCATAAACAAAGATATGCTGGTTTTTCTTCCGAGAAATTGCTTAGTTCATACAAAAGTTCAGTTGCAGTCGGCAAACATAATGTAGGTCTTGTAGAAACGGTCATACGAGCTCTGAGGTATCAAACTTCTTAAGGGCTATCATGTTCCCAAAACCAGCACCGCTCCGACAGTGTGGGCTCGCCATGCATTAAAGTGATCGCAGTCCTCAGACAACCTTGTCCAGCCGCTAACTTGGTCCTTTTGTCGCACGTCTGGGCACCCTGGGGCCAACATGTACTGTGTGGATGAGGGCTCAAGGCAAACAAACTCCATAGATGTGTTTTATCCATTCAGTTGTAGAGGATGACCAATATAGTCAATAGACGAAAAGACAAGATTGGAATAATTTCCGACCAGAAAGTACTTGCGTCCACTTAACTGTCTTGGCAAATGCACAAGTGGTCATTAAATTCATAATGATATAAAACAGTTCTATTGCATGATCAATGTGAATATTGCATTAGAGCAATTAATGATTATGATTTTATAGAACAACTATTGCTTACGCTCTCATGTGTATATGCACACTGTACAGAGAACAGAATTCATACACAAAAGTAAATGGATATTAATGTACGAGTATCAACTGACAACGGGCTGTATATAGAACATCTTAGTCGGACACATTACACAGGGTCAAATGGATCATTGAACTCATTGAATATGTATTTAAAAGAATTATGTTTTTTTGCTGATTTTGTGGTCACTATTTTGTCATATTGCTAATGACAAAAGGTATCTTTTACTAAATCCAGTCTTAACATTTCAAATTGATTGATTGACTTGTTGATGTTGAGTAATTGGGACGATAAGTCTAGAAATGAAGAGTTTTGAAGATGTTATATCCAGTTAACTGATATAGTCACGTAAAGTACATAACACAAATTATTGAAAATATTCCAAAAAGTATTGTAATCGGTGTTTCTGTGGATTCTGATTTGTTTCTTTGTAATTTACTTTGTATTATATATACGCAAAATTATATACATATATATATAAAAATTATAGTTTTGGGAGTGTTGTTAATTATTAGTGTATGTTTGTGAGATTGATTCTATCATTATCTGTGATATGTAAATTGATTTGGAACAAAATATATCTACATTCATATTTAATTCCACTCATGCATCATGTTTTCACACATTTACATTGTAATAAGTTTTTTTTAACATAGTCCTTGACCTTTGTGTATAACCATGAGGTCACGTCGTAACTCATTGCAGAAGACGTTTTAGTATTGGGGAAAAGATGCTGAAATAGTGTAAGCTAATTTCTCAAAATATAGCAGCGCTAAATGAATATAATATTAGTACATGTGTAAAATCAAGAAACACTGTTTCTATTCATTCTCAAGTTAAACTAAAAAAAGTTTTTTTTACAAATAAATTAGACGACGAGTAGTTAGCATTCCGTTATTTGCGACGTGATTGTATAATTGTCAAGTGTATTTATAAGGCTAGGAGTGTTTTTTTGTACGAGTATTTTTTCATTACCATTTATATTTGTCTAAAAAAATAGTCATCGTTTTATTAAGTGCTTTCTAAAGACCCATTTAAGTATTGTTTTATTTCGACTGATTGATTTTTATGGTTGCAAATTGTTTGTATGCAACAATGTTTTTTTTATACAACTAAAGATGCGAAACTACACAATTATTTAAATTGCGCAATCGAGTATCCAGTTACCACTCTAACAAATCTATTTTTATTAAGAAAGAAACGCATCAGAAATATTCATGAATTTATTCATATATATTCACAACCTTTCTCAACTGTAGTGACTTCGTATGTGATCACTAGTGTGTCTCGTTGTTTTTACAACTGTTAACGCAATTTGGGTTATTAACAGTTAACAGTAATGGTTTACTACTGCCGGTTTTAATTATTAATACGGCCGACTTTATTCGAGTTGTGACTGACAACGGACTGTGTATTCATTATCTCAGTCTAACAAGTGACACAGGACCATACGGGTAATTGAAAACATTGTATTTATAGTTTGGTGAATTATATTATTATTTTTTTAATTTTCCTACAGTTACATCACTATACATGCTGTTTCATGTTGTTCATCTCTGGCTTCATGGTTTTTATCTCTATCTTCTTTGAAAGCAACCATACCTCCCTGTAAGAACAAGTCATTAATTTTTACATGGACAGTGAACAAATGGGTTGGTGTATGATGGACTACGTCTCAGTTTTCGTGTTTATGAGACCATGTTTATGTTTACCATTCTTTAATAAATGTTAATTTCAATATGACGAACTGTATGCACTAGTGTTAACAATTCATTAGCTTCACTGATGTAAATTGAAAAAAAAATATTATTAATTTGTTCGCAAAAGAAACCAGGCAAATTTCACAGAAACTTGGAATGTTAACAAAATACAAAGTAATGCAATTACCCATCCTTTGTTATCTGCAATCCATGTATCTACTTTCATTCCGAAGAAAGCACATGTCCATTCAATGATTTTGTCCACGTACTCGCCGTTCATATCATTTAAACAATTCACAGCCAACACACCAGAAAAGTACACAATAGCTACGATTCTCCCCCATTTGATGCCGTTTTCAATCACTGAATCAAGAACTGTCCAATATTGCTGCATTGACATCGGTTGCTTGATCTGCGAATAAAGTTCATCGACTCGATTCAAATAGCTAGTCGCAAACTCATCACACAGATCCCGAAGAACTCTGGACTCTCCTATATGTGCACAAGCTTCCACTGTATCATCGAGAAGATTGGTTTCATTACACTCGTTGCATTTCGTCATTAAAAGAATGTTCAGTTTCGTTTTGCACTTGTCACAGTGAATACTTGGAAAGTTTGGTCCCGTCAGTCGATTAAAACCTGCTTTTTGAGCAGCGTAATTAACGTAATCTGAAATCACTAATGACGTTGTGATGGAAACTTTACTAATTTCAATTGCCATAGTCATTTGTTTTAGCACTTGTTTATGAACTCTTCAATGACGATTTTAATACTAAGGGAGGTAATACAGCTAGAATCGTTACTTATGTTACACAACTCTGCGCATAGTTGTCTTCGTCGTTTTTCTCAAAATAACTTTACATTCGACCTTCTATGGCGTGTAATATATAATAATTATGTTGTTGTTTTTTTTCACAAAGGTATTGGACTAAAATAAGAAAACAAAAACAACTNAAAGCATAACCCTTTTATAGAATATTGCCTATACATATATGCTATATAGATGCAATAAACTCAATATGTCTACATCTACATCTACATGGTACGTTACTCTGTCATCACTGACAATGATTTAACGGTGCGCACGAAAAAGGTTAAAAAGTGTGAAGTGGAAATATAGCATCCGTCAAGTACGGTTGCAACAGTAAAAGATGATAAAAGAAATAAGATACCAACTACTACCCATCATCAGAGTGACCAATCCAGCTTGCGAAGCGCTACCAGGGTACAAGTACCCCGCTAGCACAGCTCCCTCGTCATTTGGAAAAGTAGTAGCTGGAAGTGGTATCCCCTAGAAGGGTTGGGTCGACAGCTCCCTCTTGAAGGATACCAAGGAGGGAGTCTCAGCGGTGCTGGCTGGTAGTTTGTTCCACATCGGTATAGTCCGTGGGAAGAAGCTGTATTTAAAAGTGTCTGAAGATGTAGAGTACTGCCTGTATTGGAGATTATGGTGGTTGGCCGCTCTTGTCCTGGAGGTAACTGGTGTCAAATACTTCGAAGCTGGTATATCGACTAAGTCGTTGATGACTTTATATAGCGTAATCAGTTGAGTTTTCACTCTCCTTGTCTCAAGCGATTCCCAGTGCAGATGGTCAAGCATGTCTGAATCGCTACTGGTGTTTTTGTATCGATTGGTGAAGAAACGCGCTGCTCTACGCTGAACCATCTCAACTTTGTGTATCATGTCCTTCTGGTAGGGAATCCAAATAGAAGAGAGTAGTCAAGATTTGATCGAACCATGGTGTAATAGGCATTTGTTTTAGTCGATTCAGTAGCCTTGTGCAAGTTTTTTTCCGTAAAAATCCGAGCATACTGTTTGCCTTTTTTGTTGTTCTAAGTATGTGTTGCCTCCAGGATAGGTTAGATTGAATGTCCACGCCTAGGTATTTCGTTGTTTTATCTATAGTCAGAGGAATGCCTTTCAGGTGGTAGATAAAACGTCTTGGGGCTTTTAGATCTGCTGAAACTCAAGACACTGCACTTTTGGGGGTGAAAGTCCATGCCCCATGTCTTTTCCCATGTGGCTAAGGAGTTGGGGTCATCTTGCAGTATAGCTTGGTCTACATCGGATGTGATTTGGCGGTAGAGGATGCAGTCATCGGCAAAAAGGCGTGTGCTGGATTGGACGCAATCTGGCAGATCATTGATAAAGATCAAGAAGAGCAGAGGTCCCAGGACTGAGCCTTGTGGTACTCCGCTTATGACTGGTACTGTATCCGACGCCTGACCCTCCACCTATACTTGTTGTGTTCTCCCGGTGAGAAAAGAGTGGATTCCCCTTGATGCCATAGTGTTCGATCTTCTTCAATAAGCGCTTATGGGGGACCCTGTCGAACGCTTTACTGAAGTCGAGGATCACCATGTCTGTCTGAGTCCTCTTGTCTAGTGACGATGCCAGCTCATGGTACAGTGTAAGTAACTGTGTCTCGCAGCTTCTCCGAGCTCGGAATCCATGTTGACAATCATGTAGGACTTTGTGGGTGTCAAGGTGCTTCATGATGTTGCTTACTAGGACGTGTTCTAGCATTTTGCGCATAACGAGGTGAGGGATACTGGTCTATAGTTTGCGGCTTCATGGCGAGTACCCTTTTTGTAGATGGCGGTTACATTCGCATGTCGCCGGTCGTCTGGTTCAGCTCCATCACGTAGTGAGGCGTTGAAAATCATGGTCAGGGTTGGAGCCAGTTAAACTGCACATTCCTTTAGGATACGGCCAGATATACAGTCGGGTCCTGAAGCCTTCCTTGGATTGATTTTGCGCAGCAACTTCTCCACACCCTCTTCGGTGACATAGATCTTAGACATGCATGGTAGAGGTGTACCTGGTTGACTAGGGACATGTTCCTGGTTCTCCTGTGTAAAAAATAATTCGAACTGTCTGTTGAGTATATCAGCCTTGTCCTTGGGTTCGTTAAAAAGTTTGCCCATGTGCTTCAGCGGAGAGACACCGGTGTTATCTTTCCTTAGAGATTTAATATAGTTCCAAAAGCGTTTCTGTTTAGATGTGGTGTTGTCTTCTTCTTCAGGTTCAATCAAATTGTTTATGTATGAGACATAGGATTGTCTTTCGAGTTTCTGAAGGTGTGCTTTTTGATGTCTGTATTTTCGGATGTCGGAGTCTTTCTTGGTTTTCTTCATTCTGTTATAGAGACGTGTTTTCTTTCTGATGGCACTTTTTACTTTCCTGTCTATCCACGGCTTTTTCACTTTACGGCCACTTAGCATCTTTGTCGAGATATGTTTATCAATGAGTTTCGAGAGATGATTCTTGAAGACAGTCCAAAGGTTGTTAATATTGTTGTCATTTGAGGTTTTCATGTCGGAGTTCAGTTGCTTAAGACCAGTTTTGATAGCATCGTTGTCCGCCTTGTTGTAGACGAAGACTTTACGCTGTTTGGTGGGTGCCTTGTGTGGTCGCAGACTGGACTCTCTGTACATGGCCTCATGATCAGAGATTCCCGGTATGACCTCGACACTGTTTACTAATGAGCTGTTGTTTGTAAAGAACAGATCTAGGATGTTCTCAGATGTTTCTGTAAATCTTGTAGGCTCCGTCACCATCTGTTGTAGGAAACGATCATTTCTGATATCTATCAGCTTGTTGCATAGTGTTGCCTTGGGTGTTGAGGCCTGAGCACAGCAATTATCCCAATTTATTCCACCTAGGTTGAAATCTTTCCCAAGCCAAATATGTGCTCCTGTAGGCATTCGAGCCAAACTTCTGTCTAGCACATCAAGATACTCTGGGTCATTATTATCTGGTGGGCGATAAAAAGCCCCTACATATAAATGGCTGGTACCGGTGATTTTCAGCTGGACCCACAGCATTTCGCAGTCTTCGGTAGGTTTCAACTCATCTGGTTCCAAGCTGTCATATAGTTGTCGGATCAGTATAAATACACCACCTCCCTTTTTGTTTTTCCTATCCCGTCTGTACACAGTGTAGTTTTCTGGAAAGATTTCGGGACTAAGGTGATTTTCGTTTAACCATGATTCTGTCACAATGACTATATCAGCACCAGTTGTTTCCATCAATGTGTGAAGCGATGCCTTTTTCCCTGAAATAGACTGACAATTTAGGTTAAGTACTTTAATAGGAATATCTTTTCGTTGGTTTGGACTAACTTTCACATGTATGAAGTTATTCGGATTACTGTGCAGGAAGCTTGAATGTAGTTGATGGTCAGCAGCATTACTGTGTGTAGAATAGAACGAAGATAAAGGGATCCTGGCGGGCCGACTTACGTTATGGGAACCTCCTACTCTGTATGGAGAAGACGTGGCTCCAGGATGATCGAAACTGAAATCCATAGTATTGCTTGCCATGTCAGCTGAGAGCGGTTCGAAGGTATTTGTTGTCTCAAAAAATGTTGAGTTAAAAAGTCTTGATGAAAAATTTGGTAAACCACATTTTACGCATTCCCAAGAACAGTTGTGTAGAGCCTTATAGATGTTATCATCCATAACCATGCAGTCTTGATGGTACCATATCTGGCATGTATCGCATTGAACGCCTGGCGTTGTCCACTTCACCGCACGTTGGCATATCCCGCAAGGGAATTTTGGAGGGCGTAGGCCTGGATTTGGCTCCGGACCATATTCTGCCAGTAGAAGGACACATAGGAAGAGAAGAACTAATTTCTCACGACAGAATGGATCTTTCTTGCGTGGCATAGACGCCTGCATAGAAACAATCAGCTGCACACTGGGTGATATAACAGGATTGACTGGACGTATAACACATTGTCTAATACCTTTCAGTGTATTTCCTTATGCCTGTCTCGATGGACTAAGTTTCGAGGCAATAAGGACTGCAGTAATTATACTTGTAAAAATACAAATAGATTTCTCAAACATCTTTAAATGTCGTGTCCATTTCTTTTCCGGAAGTAAACATATGGCTGACTTCAGAACGAGGCTCAACTGAGGGCTGTTGAAAAAGTAGTTATTTCTGCTGTAAACTGGAGGATCGGGGAGTCTGAGCTATTTATCAAACTGTTGCTGCAACCTACCAACCCTTCTATGTTAAAGATGGAGGGGGATACCGACATAAGAAAGAAAAAGAAAGAAAAAACTTGAAATTTTCGAGAGCAATTTTTCAGTGATGCGCGCACAACACCGGAAAAATGTGTGTCAGATTTTTTTTTTTTTTGTATTGCAAGATATTAATCTGCAAGCAGATTTGTCGTTCCATGCTCTCACGTACAATCTCTGCCATCAGAAGAAAATCCTACCAGATTTGGTAGTATTGTTTTTTTTAAGTATTATATTATGAAAAGAAGTATCATATTATTTTATATTTAGAAAATATAGAAAACGTTAAGGTGCATAATAAAAAAAAAAACATAAATGAAAAAAAAAAGAAGTAAAAATATATATATATTTTTTTTTCTATAACCGTTGATACTGTAAGACGCCATTATTGTACCTCGTGGCTCGGCTGCTATCATGATTTGGTTGGTTCTAACGGAAGCGATTTTATATCATTATAACATGATTTTTTTTCCGGTCAAACTAAAAACTCTTTTGTTTTCACAAAGGAAATCTTTCTCCGGCACTTTCTACTTCGGCGTATACACTTTGTTATCTATGCCGTTGATACTGTAAATGGCCATTATTGTATCACGTGGCTCAGCTATCATCACTTGGTTGGTTATGACGGCAAGGATTTATCCCGCTATGCTGATTCCATTCAAATATCTGCGCGTAGGTTGGCAAGATATCGCTTTGAAATCAAATGCAGGGTCAGCATCCAAGAGCGGTGCAACAATGGGTTAATCTTCAGCGGCTGTCTCAACATGTTTTAAAAGTCAAAGAACGCGTTGCGTTTTATTTTGCTTTTTCTAATGATCACTTCAGACAGTTATTTTATTTAAAAATTATTAAATAAACTACCATTAGTGTGTTTATGTGATATGAATCGAATAGTAATAATAATGATTCATTGTTATGGTATTTAATTGCATATGGAGTTCCATCTTCCAACACATTAGATGCAATTTGTATAATTAGTTTTACAGATACAGTCTACAATTACATTGGATGTGGATATTTTCAGATTATTGTTAAAAGTATCAACACATATGTGTTTTCAAATTGATTTTCTTTCAAATGAATAATGATTCTGGTTAAATAAATAATCATGCGGTCATTATGAATTTATGTAAAGTACATTACTCTAGTCATTCAATCTTTTCCTGAAAATGTTGTGCTCGGTGTTTTTGATGGGCTCTGATTTGTTTCTTTTTAACTTACTGTGTTTTACATATACACATGATGGTTTATATTGTGTTAGTAGTGAAACATGAGTTTTGTTCATTATTGGTAAATATCTATGACTTTGATACTACCATTATCTGTGAAATGTGATTTTTTTTGGAAAAAAAATATGCATTCAACACTCATGTACTGTGTTTTCTCCCATATAGAGTGTAATATAATGTTCTAACACGGTCCCTGACCTTTGTGTACCACCATGAGGTCACGTGGTTACTTATTGGAGAAGAAGCTTCAGTATTGGGGAAATTGCTGCCGAAGTATTAGCTAATTTCTCAAAATATAGCCGCACTATATAATTAAAATATTAGTGGATGTGAAAAAGCCAGAAAGTATGTTTCTAATTATGGACGAGTTAAACTAATAAGATTTTTTTTTAAATACATTGATCGAAAATTAGTTTGCGTTCCATTATTGACGACGTGATTGTACAAACATCTTTGGATTGTACATGTGTCAAGTGTAAAACACCAAGGAGTGTTTTTGTAATCAAAGTATACTTCAATTATCATTTATGTGTCAAACAAATTTGTCATCGTTTTATTGAGTGCTTACTAAAGACCAACTGTATTATCGTTTTATTTCGACTGCTTCATTCTTATGGTTGCAAATTGTTTGTACGAAAATATTTTTTTTTTAAATAGAAAAAAATATACGAGTGCGACTTGACAATAATTTAAATTATTCAATAGGGTTAGTAAGTCGGCCACTGTCTTTTCGTCATGTGTTTGTTTACTCGAGCCTTACAAAAGTTATTTGCCATTTAGAAAATCTCTTTACAACAGATCTGTTCTTGTATGTATAAGTTAATTAAGCGAATGTGATCGAATTTAACAAAACAAAAATGACTGAACACTCAAACTGGAATACAGAAAAAAAGATTTTCGATACAATAAGGGTCGATAGTTTTAGTGAAAACAAACTTCTGTTATAGGTCCGATCTATTGTACGGTGCGCTCCAAGATGTATTGACATGTATGCACCTATTTAAATGGACATCAAAATTAACGATAGAAAAAATAACTAAGTTCGTCTTCATTGTCTAACTGCATTTTTTTTAACTTTGTGAACAATTTATTGCATACTTTCAATAATATCCATATTAACAAGACAACATCAAAACACTATGGAAAGCACAACATACGTCTATGTAAAGAGCCCTTAATTTTAAGTAATAATTGCATATTTTATTTAAAATAATATTTGCATTAATTTAAATCATCTTGGAGTGATATTAACACAAAAGTAAAATGGTCATGATTAATGACACACGATCAAGTTATAAATATGCCAGTTTTATTATTAGCAAAAATATTCACAATTTTTAAAACATATGTTGATGATAAGGGAGAATATAAATGAACACAGTTTAAAGCGTGATTTGTTAAAAGCAGTATTCCTGGCCATGACATTAATGAACACGAAAAATGTATTAGTTAAATTTGGGATTAATAACATGTCCAAAAGTACATAATACATAGTGACAAACACTAAATTTCACAACGCATACATACCCTTTACATAAAGAAATGATCATTTTAAACTTAAAATAGCATCAAGTGTTAAGCATTTGACATGAATGTCTCCAGTATCAATGACAAACCTAGGGACTAAACTGCTATGACAGATATAATTATAGTATCGAGAATATGTATAAATCACAAAAGATATGTTGATATGTACCAATATTCGACATACAATCAATATTTTTAAACTGTTGAAACTAAACACTTATTCGCAAACTAAAGCATTATTTAAATTAAGCTAATAAATGTCTGAACAATTCCATGCCAAATCTAAATACAGAATGGGAAAATGTCAAGACTCGAAAACAATTAAAGCAAGAGTTAATGAAATAATTCATAATTTCCAAAATATTTCAACAGTAACAATATTTATCGTATTACTTCTATTTACAATAAAATACATGAAGCTAATATCACAAATTAACTATTACATGTCGGCTTTTAATCGTCAATCAAACCAAAAGCTAATGAATACAATCTAGCGGTCAGGAAAACATAATTTAAATCTGATATCAACCGCGAGAATAAAAATCATCTACAGAAATGAAATTCAATTACTCCTAAATTTTAACGTCTAAAGTAGTACCTACAGACTGAAATAAAACCGATCTGAAAAACCGAACGTGTTTTCGTATGTAATATTCCCATTTGATGCAGAAGGAACTATTTTTGTGCATATATCCACACGTAACAAAAAGTGGTTTATACATATTAAAATAAAATAAATTCATAATACTTATTTGGTCAGTTCAATCGCACATGTTACACAACATTTATTTACATGAACACATCAACAAAAAAACGTCCACAAAGCACAACATATAAATATGCTGGTTTAACTAACCACAAAGTGCTTAGTTCATACAAGAGGTCAGCTGCACTTGGCGTAAGTCATGGGAGTCTTGTAGAAACGGTCCTAGGAGCTGGAATGAAGTCCATAGTATTTTAAGGGTTGTTTGGTTCCCAAAACCAGCATGGCTCTAACAGCGTGGGCTCGTCCTGCATTTACGTGGTGCAAACCTTGCATCCCTCTGGCAACCTGGTCTAGCCGATAACCTGCCCCATCTGTCCCACGTCTGGTCCCCCATTGGGCGCCAGTATGTAGTGGGTTGGAGTAGGGTCTCATGACAAACAAAGTCCATAGATGAAGATTGTCCATTTATTTGTAGACGTTGACCAATAAAGCCAATTGACAAAACGACAAGGTTGGAATACAGTTCGACCAGAATGGGCTCGCGTCCACTAGACGGTCTTGGTAAATTCAAGCGTGGTAAGTTAATTCATTGAATCACCAATGAGAATCTTGCAATTACTGGTAGCAATTAATTATTATGATTGGAAACAATAACTATTGAATTAAAATTCCTATCCATACAATTAAAAAAATGTTAAAGGAACTTGACCCAACATAAAACACATAACGCAGACATCAATAATTGAAAATCATGCCATTTGATCTAAAACACAATATGATGTAATATTTCAACAAAACAATCTCGCCCTGCAAACTTTTTAATTAAGAGCTGATAAATGATCTTGAAAAATAATCATGATAAAATGACAAGACGATACGATAGCAACGGGGAAATTACTCCACGTTACTATAGGGACGTTAACATTATTCCAAGAAAAGTTACTTGTCTTCGATACCATTAATGAAAAGTGTGCTGGTAACGTTGATAATGTATACATATATAAATATCATGTTTGAACTGACATATTTACTGAATTCCACTTGACTAGTCAGTAATCTAAGAAACAATATGTATGTCAGAAATTTAAAATGTTATTTAAATTATAAGACATGTGAAAGGTACTATTGATTTGTAAAATGTGTAAAAAAAACAACAAAAACATAACAACACATTTAACAAATAATGTTTACACTGTAATGTAAGATGATGAAAGGTGAAAGGACAATACATGCAAAGTCTTTATATTTTGACGCAGCAATTGCTAAAATTTCTATGAAACAAAATACGCATGAATGTACAAGAAAATTAGATAATGTGAATTATACTTATTTCAACACACAATGGAGAATATTTTTCAAAATAATCAGGTCCCTGAGTATTTAAAAAAACTGTATAATAAAATATTATCTTCCTGTGCGATACATAACACGTCATAGACAACTATAAACACTGATGTATCCGATTTTTATCTTAGTACACATTTCAATGAAAGCTCACAGTCACATCGATTTACATTCATTTGAACGTACGTTAAAACAAAAATCCAATATCTAAAACGCATATCCGGAATGGCATCTGTCTAGGCTTCCACTGAATATCTGAGACGTTGTTCCAGTATCACCTGAAAATAGGAGCTAAATAATGTAAAGAAAAATAAAAACGTGTGAAGCATGAGAAGCAAGTAACTTATCATATAATCACATTTTAAGGGGTTTTGCTGCAGTTTTGCTGATTTTTTTCCATCTAATAACTTTTGCTCAAAATGTATATTTGAGTAATACATACTAATATTATATGAAAAATGAAATAAAAACATAGGGTCACCGGCCTTGTTTGGATTTTATTGACCATTATATAACATGCACTTTTTCATTAAAACTGAAAAATATTTAATTGCATAAAAATGATTAATAACCTATGAAATTGGCAACATGTAGATATAATATAAGCTAAGATACATCATATACCATTAAATTAAACCACAAACTACAAAATAAAATGGAGAACAGACGTTAAATTCTAAGAAATTTAATTTTAATAATTTTTATGTCACCCAAAAAAACGTCATTTTTTACTATTTTAACCACAAAAATGGAATTTAAAAAAGTTCTATCTAATAACTTTCTGCTAAACTGCTCAAATATGTTCATCTACGTATTGTTATCATAAAACAAAAATAAAAAAGGGGGGTCACCGCACTTTTAACAGAGATTTGTTTGTTTAACCATCCCTACCGTCTGAGTAAAATTTCATAAAATACAGCAATTAGGCAAAACCCAAGCACCTGTACATAGTTTATTAGAAATATGCATACACATTAGAAATTGTTTACAATCTTAACTGGGAGCACATCAGCTTACCAAAATAACAACAATAATACAATATTTAATCACACACATAAGATCATACAGAATCAAACTCGACCTTAAGCATCAATAACTTACAAGGACTTGTCCACAGATTTCGGCATGTTTTGAAAATTGTGATTAAATGCTTTGAATTGATAAATGAAAACAACAGAACTAAAGAGCTCCAGTATAAAACAAGATTGAAATTAAAGAAAGAAAAAAAGTTAAAAAAAAAAATTAACCGCACCTGGGGTCGAACCACTGACCTCTGTATTATGAACCAACTGTGATGATACTGATAACAAAAATATCGGGTTGTAATAATAGCGATACGGTGTTGCTATAAATATATCATCGGTTAAATAAACTGCCGCAACACCCCTTAACATCCAATTACTTAACATCTTAGATGTTTTTCAATCAAGTTGGTAACTTATTGCGAAGTGGTGTTCAATTATTGTCAAAGAACAACCAACCTTCTGAATAACATCTTCTTCCAAGCAGTCTTTTTGATGTAATCCCAACGATGTACCTACAATGTTAACATTAAATGCAACAACGCTTGCTAAGTTATCTTATGCAGTTATAAAATTAAAATCATGTCCTAATTTGATCTTTAGAAAAGTTTTAATCACAGATAAAACAAAAACATAGAGTAAATAATAATAAAATAAATACACACAGTTATGATTTGGTATACATTTTTTTAATTGCACAACCAAACAAAAGCTCAAAAAAGCTCATAAAGTTTATTGACCATGGTTTAAATGATGTTATTCTCTAATTAAAGTTTTTTTTTATTTGTACCTATAACGTGTAATCCATGGTGACACAACCAGGGTCTGTGCGTCGCCTGAAATAAATAATTATTGTAACGTAGCTTAACGCAGATTTTAAAGGGACACATATATGCGCAAGAACGTAGCAATTATGTTTAAGACATGTTAAGTTCAATCGATAAATTATAGCATTCTTCTCTTTCAGCAGCATGTTTTATATGTTATGTTTCGTTTATATTGTTATGTTCAGGACATGGACTGTTGATCAGATTGCAGAACAGCAACATTCGATGTTTTATTTATTTGAAAAGATTGTCAGATGAGCAATTACAGTATTCCGATATTTGAACTCACCTTCCGAAAAATGTCTTTTTCGCCTTCCGAGACCTTTCATCCGGGACTGCAAACATTTAAACCTGAAAGTGAACCAATATCATTTGGCTATGTGTATCATAAAACATACGGACAATTTGTTATCACATGCTATACCTTGTTTTCAATGTAATACAGACATTACGTATTTTTTTATATTACACATGTGTAATACACCATTTTTAAGCGTTTTCATTGGCTACAGAATCAATAACTAACCAATCGCATGGCTTTATTTTGGTGAAATGACGTCGTCAACATGAAATGGCGTCACGTTGGTAAACACCTTTTAGATCTATCAGCATTTGTTTGGTCAATTAAGATGCATTTTATTTAGTTTAAAAGCATGTGATAAAAAAGATCTGACACTGTCATATCATACCATATTTTATTAAACTCGTCCAGGAAATTCGTGAGTAAGCTCGCCAAAGGGTCGCTTACTAACAACATTCCTGAACTCGTTTAATAAAATATGGTATGATATGACAATTTATGTCAGATCTTATATATATGTATTGAAAGTATGTGGCTATACATAGTTTAATGACTACATAACTCAGTATGTGGTTTTGTGAAAGCATTGTTGAATTCTCTTTTAAATTTGAACTTTTAAAGGGACGTTTTTATTTTATTTTAATTCTCCTGAAGACAGCGCTGTATTCGATTAAAGTCGTCGGAAAGTCAAAAGGTATTTATGAAACCGATTGATCTACGTGGGATTTTTTAGGGCAGATACGTTTTATCATTACCAAACTGTTTTCTTATATTATATGTTTACTGCATTATGAAACAAACATTGTTTAACCAATACATATTCAGCTTACTTTTCTACTGCATTATAAAACAAACACTGTGTAACCAATACAAATTCAGCTTACTTTTCTTTTTGATCGTCATTATAATCAATTATGTCTTCATCTACAGAGACATCGTCACTGTCGCTTGCGAGGTCGTGAGTTGAATTGTTTTCGATCGCTTTAAAGAAAATGTTTAATTCAATCTGTATGAATCTGAATCTTCCGCTTAGATCAAAATGTATTTTACTGTTGAAAGCTTTGTATTTTGTATAGTCCTATTCAATATATTGTACACCGTTTTCCAATTGTTCCTTTTATTTATTGTGCACCAGAGGACATTCTTAGTACTACGCATCTCAAAACAATTACATTAATGGTAAATATTTAGTTCTGCGTTGATTTACTAATATACTCGTAGTACCGTAGCATTTTAAACATGACTATTTATATGACTATAAAATGTCGCTGGTTCAAATTATATATTGAGACATTACATAGATAATCGTAAAAAAATAGGTAAAATTAATCTTAATGCACCTTACTTTCCAAACTGTGAAGCAGGTCATCTGTACCTAAGGCATTTTCATCGAGATTCCTGACATAAATAAAAAAAGAGTTATTTTACATGACACCAGAAATCTGGACTTTGCAGATTTATATTAAACATATATTATGTTAGATTAAAATGCAGAGATAGTTTTGGCAATTTTCTATCGTGTCTTATCTTTTGTTAAGGAACACGCAGTTGAAAGTACGTGAACGTATGCTCCATTATCTTATTGAACAATAAGCTTGCCATATATTAAAGGGGCATATCGAAGATTTTACCTTTAAATATTGACATTTATTCATCACGCAACACTGTTATATTGATAGAATAATAATAAAAAAGCTTAGTTTTTTTTATCGTGCCCCCCTTAATGGGATTCGAACTCAAGCCTACAAAACGCCTTCTTCATTGAGAAGTTTACCACAATTCAGTCCCGATATCGATATTGCGCATGCGTATATTAGTGGTTTTTCCTTTACATTTCGTTCATGACGACTTTATTACTATCAGTGATTTTCCCTAGCCCGCAAAGTGTGTCAACGGGGATAACTGTTTATAGTTATAAACATATATATTTAATTGGGCGTTTACAAACAAATGTCTTTAGAAACCAAATACTAATAACTTATTTAAATATAATCTTATTTTCGAAAATAGTATACCGTATTTACCGTCTATATGCCCCTTTTAAATTAAGTTGAACGGTTAGGCTTCGTTGAACTAAGATAACTTTCGCCAAACTTGCAATAATTATGGGACCAAAAATAAATACCTTGCAAACTCGTGATACACTGGTACCAATTTCGATACAGCATCACCTTAAATTATATTAAAAACATATTGACACGATTTATCACTTTATGAGTGACCGGAATGAAGTCATAATATAAAAACTAAATGCGAGAAGCGGTTGATCCAAATGCGCTTTTTTTAAGGTTCAGAAAGGTTTAACTTTAATCAGAATGCATTTAAATAATAAGCATTAATGTCATTCACATAAACATAATACGATTATATCATACGTATACATTTTAGCGCTCGATATTTTGTTCAATGTAAGTCATAAATAACAATTGTATTGAAGCAAACGTGCATGCCTTAATAAAATCACTGTGTAAAAAACATTGGAATACATATGATAACAACCCAAAGTATCAACTATTCATATCGCATCGTTATTACACGTTTAATCAATATTTATGTATTGAACACTTTGATAACATTTGTCGTAAAAAACCATCAAAGCAAGATAGGGGTTATATTGTGCACGCCTCACATTATTAAGGTCATCTGTATCCAACACGCACAAAACAATGACATTATATTTTACGTACTTTCCGATTTATGTCTTCGTCTTGCACATCGATTTTGCTTCCCGGTTTCAGGACCTGCATAACTGAAAACAATTAAACATCTAACATAACAATTCCCAGATCGATGGGCCTTGTGATTTCTGCGAAGAGTTTTTCCAGTATTCATACATGGAAAACAAGAAACCCCCTTTTGCGGAGCAATTTATTCACCCCAGGCGAATGATTTGAACAATTAATTAACAAATACCACACCTTGCGGTTTCAGAGCAGAAAGCGTGTCATGTATAACTTTATAATACTATGTAAGGAAAACAAGTTACCCCCAGGGAAAGGCCAATTGTGATCCCATGGGGATGATTTAATCAAACTTCGTAGCAGACCACATTACAATGTTACACGCTAATTATTTAACCACTGGGCAATTTTATTACAGAAGAAAATAATTTGAATTTGTTTTATTTAAAAAAAAAATCCTTTTTTTGGCCCCGAAAGTTTATTAAATGTTAAAAAGAACCAATATCATTTAAACAGTTTTCATATTGAAATTCTGCTCAAATGTTCAGGAGATGTCGTAGAAAAAAAATGGTTGACGGGCGCATACATATACACACAGACCACGGAGTAAACGTTATTCCAATAGCTATTCCAATAGCATACCATGAGAACGTTATGCTCAGGTGATCTAAAATATCGTTTTATTTAGAATGGTTTTTCAAAAATAAACAACAATTACGAGTTATGATGCGTAAATTTCATGGCACGATGCAGAATGCAGTTTTCTTTTATACCTAATGATACAATATGACATTTCTGCAGTGAAATAAAAGCAGTGAAAATAATCAAATTGTTATTTTCACCGGTGAAAATAACACATTTTCGCTAGAATAATAACTCAACAAAATGACGTCATTTCGGCAAAAAAAAGAAGGCATTTCAATGTATTGAGGCACGCCACGGGAGAAAGGGTAACTTTTCAGCGAAAGGGAAATAGCTGTACATTCTTTTCTTGAAAAAGGGGCATAAAAGAAACAGAAAATGTTTTCATTTCAGTGTAAGATCGTTTGTTATTTCACGAGTGATCATAGAAAAATAATATTTTATATTCACTCCACTCGTGAAAATATGTTTTCTATGATGACTCGTGAAATAACAAACGATCTTACACTGACATGAACAAATATCCTCTTTTTAATATTTATAATTACGACTACTTATCGGATCAATTATCAAATATCAAATATGTTAATACGATCTGGCGTGTATTGTGTTATTTTTAAAAATTCTATATTTTACTATATTTGGGTCAGACTTATGACCTTCTTTTGCGTTTTTTGTATTTGGATGGTTTTGAAAAGTAGTTTGTATTGTATAGAAAGATCGGTGAGCAAGTGAGTATAATTTGATATAAGTTTATTTACCCTATGTATCGTTCGACAACGTCGCTACTTTCCGCAGCCGTGTCTCCACTTTCGTCTTTGCTTGATTCATGGGTTGACGGTTCCAAAATGCGGAAAACTCTCTTGCTGAAACGGCTATACACGGGACTGGCAATCAATTCATGTGAAACGGAATTAAACATGCTGCGAACTGTCATATGTTGGTATCTTCCGTTGGAAGAGGTTAAAATATGAGATTACTATTCGTGTATGATTCGTGTATGTCTGGATTTTATTAATATTACTGATAAGGTTTTACTGAAAAGGTGATAGGTAATGTTAGCAGAAAGCTATAATAAATCGAGTTGTCCCGCTTCGTCAAAATAAGTGATGGAGGATTTCATTAAGATTACAAATTAATCAATAAATAATACAGCATAAATAAAAGGGCGCTTATTAAATGGCTCTTATATCTTAATTGATAAGTTTAAAATAGTTATTGTATCTGAATTGCATCAAAAGCATATGGCGTTTCCTGAGTAGAACCAGTACTTGGTGTCTTTGTCTGAGATCAAAAGAACTCTCCCACACTTGTGATCGAGCCCGTGACCTCCAAGTCGCTAAACGGACATTATATCAACTACGCAACGGTAGCCACACATCATTGATTATAGAGAAGATGAAAAGGAAGTTTTAAAACATCATGTGAAGTAGACATTACTCCCTTATGCGAGTATATACTATAACTTAAACATACACATGTTTCTCGTGTATGGCAATATTCACTGTATTGTAAGTTTGTTCACCATTAAAGACGAACAGTCGGACTGTAATTACAACAATACTTTGTTTTCAAACCGACATTGTTTTACATACCCACATTGGTCATTTGAGCATCCAACCCTGACACGCCTTCTCGACAATAAATAACAACATCCGCTGTCGATGACGGCCCTTGTAAATGAAAGTTTTGCTGCCCGATTTCAGAACTATCCTTTCCAGTTTTGCGATCAGGAAGCACATCATCAGCTGACGATACCGCGTATCCAGATTCTCCTAGTGGAAGAATTGAGAGCATGTAATGGCGACAAATATAACAAGGGCGATACACGTGCTTTCATTGTAAAATGCTCGTTTGTACTAAATTTTCTTTTAAAATTTTCTGTGCAAACGTAATCTTCACGCCTGTTGGCTAAAAAGTCTTTCCATAATTAAATTACCTTTTACATAACAATAAACCTTTAGAGAAAACATGTGAAATTATTCCAAAAGGTGTTTATTGCAAAACGACTCTTTAACAAATTATGTTTATTGACAGTTCACATGTAAATTGTATTGTCAATAGCGAAAAATACATGTTGGTTTTAGCTGAAGATAATTTATATATTGAAATGTGTTAATTGATTTCTCTACTGATATAACTAATTCGTATGCATGTAAAACGTGTGTGTTTGCCTTGATTTTTAAATCTCGTGCAGGTAATACGATTACAAGGGACTTTCTTTACCAATACATGATCAACTTAACACTCAAATATCGTGTTTTATCACCAATACATAATTTACTTAACACTCATATTTGAAAAACTGTATTCGCTACTGGTGTTATCTGTTTGTGAGTATCGTCTTCAAGTTGTGTCTAAATATTATCTGAATATTTAGTCGGAAACCGTTGTCTATCTACCGGTGAATATCACATCAGTATAGTTGGACCTCTAGTCAATGTGTTTTATGAATTAATCATGGTATCTTAATCATTCAACATATGTGACCAAGATAATTTTTTCTGAGGCAAGGCATACACCATTTTAGATATCTTAATTTTAAAATCTGATTGCAAATACACAACACGTTGTTTAATTTAGCAAACAATTAAACTCCAGAAACTATAAGGAGATACATTCTTGTTCTTGTCTACTACTTTTATAACAGAACATCAACTGTAAACAAAACATGATTAAAAACGGGTCATCGCCTTGGAACGGTCATTTTGAAGCATTCGGAGTTTAAACCGGTTTGAGGGCTATCACAAACTCTGACTTTACCCAATGACAAACCAAACGCGCGTTTCAACTTTTTTAATCAAATGTACCCAGGCAGAGAGAACATTATAATATGAATGCCATTACGTGGCGCGCGAATCGAATATTGCAAACATACTTTTACTGTAATACTGTCGTAGGCAATAATAAATCGATTAAAAGGAGTTGGGAATAGGTTTGGAAGTTATAATTATGCAAAGAAATATGGTCCAAGTAAAATGGCGCATCTATAAAAGATATTGAACTATCAAGTTTGCGATGTATCTACCAACATTTGCCAAATAAACACGGTGTAAGAAAGATCGCTTATATGTTAAATCCACATAACAAAACATAACTGTCCTGCTTTCAGCCACTGAAGACAAAAATATGATAACATTGCAGATAAGAACGGGGATACGTTCTATCGCATCCAAACAGCACATAATGATCAAACTGTTGTATTATTAAATATATCAATCAATGAAATTCCAGAAACCATTAAACAGTTACTGCAATGTTAAGTATATTTGTAATAACACTACATATGTGTCCGAATTGCACGGATGCACCCACATTCCAATTTCGTAACAAAATGAACAAATACCCGGGCGTACTAAATAACATGGTGGTTAATATGCTTTTAAAGTTGTATCACTGTATTAGCGAAGCAAGTTAAATGTGTATTTTCTAACTTAAAAAGGACAAAGGTCGTTTATGTGGAGATAACAAAAACTAACCAAAATATGGAGGTGCGCAAGTTCATATGCTGGTTAATATGCTTGTAAATGTTCATCCCTATAGCAGCAACATTTTGGGAGTGACGCGATATGGTAAACACACATCATTTTTTACTCGTCGCTTGTATACACGCTGAGCAATACCATCATATCTTGTGTGATTGTAAAACCAACTGTATAACGTGGCAAAACACACTTTTATTTGCCACTCAAGGAAACACTACCTCTTCTAATGAAAGTGTGTTAATTTATAGATACTTCAATATTATACATGTAACAGAAATCGTTTTCAAGATAGATAATAATCCAGTTGAGTCTAATAACCTCAACATTGATCGCAAACAGCCATGACCGTCTTGCGCTATAAATCTTAGTTTTGTGTTGCTTACTAGTTTTTAATAGTCCGATTACCAATTACCAATTACCGATTACCTGATACGTTTCATTGTATTGATAATCATATTGAACCATTCTTGCTTGAATAGTTTGCTCTATACACTTTACGTTTCACTTAAAAAGCTACCTAATAGTAAACACAAGACTAGAATAAAATGGATTTTTTTAAAAAAACGTTTCAACAATAAACTTTTGCTTTTCGATCTGTGATTGTGAATGACATATTTTAATTCCGCGAGTGTGTATATTATATATAACTTTTAAACTTAATCTTTTACCCCATTATTGAATAATCAAATACTTAATTTGCAATGGAATCGAATGAAAATTATATATATTTTGTTTTAATTTGAAATGAGACACCATGAGGTTTACGTTTATTTATATTGATGTGTTTGAGATTTATTTTGCGCCAAGCGAGAATTTCAACCAGGTTAGTCCTGAACGTGTAAGTTTTGTAACTGACCGTTTCAAGACAGTGATCCAAGAATAAATGTAAATTGTGTGTGTGTAGGTTATGTAATTTCTATGGTGTCTATTGTGTAAAGTGCCTTCGAGGTGATACTTGTTGGCAAAATTGTAATATTTTGAATGTTTTGAAACTGGTTGAACTCCCCCAACTGATTTGCATTGATCGGTCCATGGCGTTGACCAAAGCTTTAATAATTTGGATGGTTTATATTGTGGGCATGTATTTTTCTGTATGGCACATACAATTTGGCTCTCACCTTAATTTGTAAAAGACTAAAGAATGTTAACAATAATTCGTCTCAGATAATGACTCAGTAGTTCCATTTCTCCTAAAGTAGTTTTATTTAAAACATGATTAATATCATTAAAAAGATTTATATATGGCAACATGTGTTGAAATCGTGTTGAAGGATGCACTATGTATACACACCCATTTCTGTGCGAAGTATTGTCAAATTATCAGCGCTTCCTCTACAGTATATTATAACTTCCGACGAAGAAGAGTGTACTTGCTCTGTCTGCACACCATGTTCAGCAACGCGTAGCCTGGTGTTTGTATCGACATCTTCGGAAGCTTGTAGTCGCACGCGTCTGGTCTCATCTAAGGCTATGATCCGACCTGTATCATGACATAATCACACAAACCATGTTTTATCGTTTGAAATATATTAATATATATTTCTGCCTGAATTATGCAATATGAAAAACATGACCACACCCACGTAATTAAGTTCACATTTTTAAAGTAATGGCATACAGATTTCTGTAACACTCAAATAAATCCCAAAATGTAGTATTATTATATCAAAGGCAGTTGAGGGGTATTGTACATATTTAACCTAATGAGCAAGATGTCTACCGAAGGCCGAGGTAGACATTACTGTTCAAGGGGTGGAGGGGGGGGCAACATTTAATATAAACAAAAGATGTCTATACTATTTATTGTATTATACCGCACAAATTCAGTGTAATTTAAATAACATACAAGTCGAACATCAACATTGATTTGTTTCTGCATTTGAGCCTATCGATAATCAGCCAGAGAGAAAATTTGGGAAAACCCGTGCTACTATTTGAGGCCCCATTTGTGTGCAGGCTTTATTATAAGTTACACGGCTTCTTAATGGCCACTAACGGTGTTACACGTGGTCAGTTTATTATTAAGGAGAAGAGCTTATCTCTATATATGCACTACCCTGTATTACAACGTGCAGTGTTTGTATGAAGCCGTGTAACACATTTATCCCACCGGGTAACCGTCGTTCTCCATAATTAACGAAACAGAGAAACATTCCTATGCTATAACTAGCCTATTATGAAACGCTACATAATAATATGTGAAGATACACAGTCAACATGCGACCTGGTTGAGCCAATTAAAAACGAGTCTTCTGTACGAGGTAAGATAATAAAAAGTATAGTCCAATCGGGATATAAAACGTTCCAAAATCATGAAATTAAACTTTAGCAGGGAGGGTATATGGCAATTTAATATTGGTAAGTCACGTGATGTATAATAACATTTTTATGTTGTTTTAATCAGTCAAAACTGTTCCCGGGCAATATCAGCACATCGTTTTGAACGCGCATATAACACAAGGTATATTCAGACCTAGATAGTGTTACTGGTCCAAATATAGTATTGAACATAAACAGTCGTATATACGGTGTAGATTACCCAAACAGTGTTTTTAAAACATGCCTGTATGCATACGTAGAATGAAAACATTAAGTGAATCAGGCAATAGACAATAGACATGCGTTCGAATTCAAGCACATTTATATGCATACGTTTGGCGTTTTATATTTTTCAATTTGCTCTGTAAATATTGTGCAATCTTCTGGCTGTTTTATTTATTCAATGTAAGCGTATTTTTTATTTGTTCTTCACATGTGTTTAGATTGCGCTTTATTCCCAACAGCACAAACCATTTGATCGATCGTTTCTAAGTAATCAGTGAGTGGCAGTTTATATTAGTCGTAGGCATCACATCTACGTCAGTGTACTGTTTTCGCACGTATCGATTAGAGTGTGTTTTATCATTGGTAGTAAATATAAAAGACTTATAATGTTTAACTATTTAACAATTCGAACATGGGATGTTAAGAATACAACACTGTTTTTATCATGACTAGTCGACGGATGGCTTGCTACATCACTGCCATTTTATAAGTTCATGTGTATTTACAGTTGCTATTTTTAGGCCGGCCAATGAATCGTTATAATCGCATTACAATTAATGCTTGACATGCTTTAATTCCAGTTTTTGTTTGCAACACAATAAAATAGGATATTCTTTTATAAAAAAGTATTATAAAACGAAGCTTACCACGACGATTTACAAGATTCCAATTTCCGTGGTAATCTGTAAACCAAACTTGCAGCAAATTGATTACAACGATATTTTCGCTGACACCATTGTAACAAGTACATTTAATATAGCCCCAGATAAGCTCATTGTCTTGGTTGCCTTCTAAAAAAATAGATGCTAAAACATGTAATATTCCGCGGAACGTTTCTTCGTTTATGTCGTCTTCAACGCGCATTACACTTAACTTGGTGATCACGGGGGTTATACATACTGCTAACGCGTTGGTATCAATTGTGTTTGTTTTCAGTGCAGCAATCTGGTCGGTATTTAATCCGGCAACACATATTTTGACCAATTGAGTTTTGCTTCCTTTTCTGTAATCACATACCGCTTCTACTTTCAACAGCACTGTGATGGCTTTAAGTTTATATGAACATAGCATTTTGTTTAATTGTCTCAATTTCTAAATATAAGACAACACTATTTTCCAACAAACAGCACTTAACTCACAACACAATTAACAAGTTGACGAAAATATCCGTAGTTGTCTTAAGCAAAAGTCCATATAGGCGTTTGGTGCCAGTCGGTAGTATCTTTTGTTAATTTTGATAACTTTAAGCGGTATAAATCGTAGATGTCATTAGAATACACCGACATAAACATTGTTACACGCGTGTCTGTTGTATTTTCCTCCCAATAATCACTCATCATATCAGCGCACTTTAACGAACTGGTGTTAACCGACCATTCATTAAACACATTGAATATTCAGCAGACGACTTATCTATTATTCGGAGATTCCGGAGATAGTCGATGTATCACGAGTGTAGTTTATATATAACCAAATGTTTCTGCAGGCAGTTAAGCTCAACCGTCTAAAAGTTTTTAACAAATAATCTTCAAAGAGTGCTGATTAAAAACACTTCTTGACTGATGTGTCGTGTACAATCCAGTTTTGTTTCTGCACAAAAGACAGCACGCATGGATTTCCTAAACATGTATTAATAGAATGCAATACATGTAATATACTACTTTTAGAGTTAAATAGGTCAAGGCAATGCGACAATAACATGTTTACGTTCGATATCTTACTTAAAAACTTAGTGTAAGGATATGCGTGTACATAACGGGACTCAAGCTAAATGCTGATTAAACTAATAACGTCTTGTGTTAGAAATGTTAAACAATAAAATTAAAAGCAAATAATAAAGCTCACTGTTTAGCGGCTCATTGCTATTTACGAACCTTTTCAAACATTAACTTTGTGTGTGTGTGTATAGGCTATTGTCTAACTATGCTCTATAATTACAAAACATTGGCACATTTCGAAATTACATGGTCCACATTATTAAACCGTTCAGTTTAACGTGTAAATGTACTGTAACTTTCTAATTGAGGCATATTTGCAAATCTGTAAATTTCTTTCTCGATGTTAAAAATAATAATGTGACACATACCAGTTAATAAGTGCTTCGACGGTAACGCATTTGTGTGTGCTTATTTTCTATTGGTTGAATGAAATATTATACATGCAGTCTTTATAAGATAAACTATTCTGTATGTATTATACATTTCAACAAATCTTAAAGTCAGACATGTCAACAGCGGTCAATATGTGACAGTATTTGAAATTTTAAACATGTTATGTTTCTATTTTAACCTTGAGTATCAACGTGTTCCTTTTTTGTGAATTAAAATCACATATAGCATATTATAAAAATATAACAACATGTATCGTATATATATATATATATATATATATATATACTAATATCACTTTAACGTATGCACTTAGAAATGGGTGTCTGGCATATATCTGGCATATATATGCTCGTATATTTTTTATAAGTATGATACTATGAAACTCGTCCATTAAATAGAAGGATGCATATATCTACTGATTTCTTCAAATTTTGAGTTATCATTGCATTTATATTAGCCCCTGCACAATACAAAACTTACACTCACACAAATGTCATTTATACTTAATCATATCGTTAGTGTCTATGTATAAGCCCAAAACACACAAATATATACCACAACAATATGACTAAAACGACAATAATAAGAACACGATGTATAAAAAAACACTTCCTTTATAGTCAGTTACCACTAGTTCATGCATAAAGTAAAACTGTGCGCCCACGTCTGTATCAATTGTAAAATACTAGGGTAACAGGTCACTTTTTACCCTATTTAACTCGTTATATAGTCAACTATTATCACATTTAATTAACCTTTACCCAGCGACCTTTCATACCCTAAGCAACTCGTGCATGTTTCCGAAGTAAATACGTTTTAGACATGCAAGCAACTGCATTTTTAAATATACAAACCTCTAAATCTTCACATAACATCGGCTATATTGGTGCGGATAAACATTAACGAGTTATGTCCTGTGTCTAGCACGAATATTTAAATCTAAGATTGAAACACAATAAAACCAGAGAGCGCGTAACACAGACGCGGCATTTCCAAATTTCTTGTTTTTCAATTGCCTTTGCTCAATTACGAGCGTCAATTGCTAGGATGCTATCGATATCATGAATCCCACGGAATGTTAGTCATACGCTGTAGACGCACATGTTTGTATTCTCAATCAAATACTATTGTAAGAATAATACCATAGATCCTCTAATGATACCGATTGCATTATCTAATATTAACAACAACTGTACATATGTCATGGTACTGCGTACAAATGATACAATTGTACATGGTCTTGTTATGCGTTTTATTTTTAAAGTATACTTCATAATGAACATAGAGTCTTGCATTTCAAAAGCTCCACATATAAACACACATTTACAACTGACATATTTAATTAATTCAAATCCAAAACATAGTTAAAGACTACAATGGTTGTTGCCTTTACACAATGTTTTATGTTTTAGTAAGTTAATGTTCCTTAACTGAAACACCTTCGCTTTAAACCTCTGTCATCATACCAATCTCTGTTGCAACCCCCACAGAAGTTGGTCTTGTAACAATTAATATGGTAATATTTCCGTATCTTAAATTGTAGTTAATATGTATCATTAAAAGATGTATGAGATAATACATATATGAGTGACATATGGTAAATGGACTCATTAAGTTATATACACAATTCGTTGTTATTGTGTTTAATCTTTTTTAATACAAGCGTCCCATTTGGAGATTCTGCCCCCCTTCCCGTTCCCTGTCAACTGTGTGTTGGTGGCTTCGTCGCGTGTCGATTGCAGACTTTGTTTGCTGGATTCAATTTGCTTTGATTTAGTTCCCTCAATGTCTGGTTTCTGACCTTTGAGGTTCAACGCACAACCTCCGGCTCCTTCTAATTGTAAAATTTCGCTAAGAACGGTCAGGTTTTCCAGGATTTCCCCTTCCCTATTCGATGGTCTCTTCAATTGGTAGGACATCTCGAATTAGTGTTTAAATGAGTTCCTTACAAATGTGGTTATTGTATGATTCTTTGATACCATGGAATAACATATTTTGTCTGATGCTATGATTCTAATTTGACATTTGTTCCTTACAGCAAGTTTTGTTTGGTAGCCTTTGAGGGGGATTTCAAACTTGTTAAATTTTTCATTAAACATTTTTTTTTGCTCGTCTGATTGTTTAAGTTTCTGTTTTGTATCTTCGACCTGTTCAAATTTTAACTGATTGAACGTGTTAGTGAAATGTTTCTACTTTTGTTTATTGACATTCAATTTTATCAATTTCGGATACCTGTTGCTTGATGCTTCTGTTGTATTCTGCTTATTCCGCGACCCAAGGTGGGAGTCATGTTGTTTTGACAGAATTGACATAGATAGATAGATAGATTTATTTCAGTATAATGACACAACATGATAAAACATATCTACATACATGTTAAAATAGTAAAACAATAAACATGTATGAGAAATGAAACCATGTCATTAACATTACACCAAGGATTACACAAAAAAGAGAACTTAATCTCTTATTTCCATTGTGGTCCTTGGATATTGATGGTATTGACATAGAGAGGCATGGGATGAATATCACAGATTTGAGTTATGAAAGACAATCATTTGCATAAAAAAGAAGACATATTAAAATGTGGGTAAATTAAAAACTAACTACATGGATCTAAAAGGATGATTACATATTATGAAGATGAGTTTTAACTGACAACTTAAAAGTAGATATACTTGTAATATTCCTTAAAGCAGAAGGTAATTTGTTCCACAGAACACAGGCGTTAAATGCAAAAGATTTAGCACCAAAACCTTTGACTTTGGGTAAAATATAGCACCCACTTTCACTTGACCTAGTCTTGTATGAATGAAGAGTGTCAAAGGGAATAAAGTTTTCACTCATATATTCAGGAGCCAAACCATTTTTGATTTTGAAAACATGACAAAGGGTAGTTTGTTCCACTCTTTTTTGAACAGGTAACCAATTCAAAACCTTAAATTGCTCAATACCTATATGTGACATATGACCTAGATTGAGGACAAACCTTATTAATTTATTTTGTGTGACCTGAAGTTTATCTTTCCAAAATTTGGTAATACCATGATACCAAAAGCAACAAGCGTAATCGAAATGACATTGGATTAGAGCCATGACCAGTAATTTCTGAGTGTGGAATGAGAGAAAATCACG